>JAKUCG020000132.1:0-54518 GCA_022539655.2 Ceriodaphnia dubia | reverse complement strand
GGAAGTGTACATCAGTCACTGAATCAACTCTCCACTACATGAATGAAGCGCAGGCGGTTTTGATGCTGCAATATTTTTTATATTCTTCACACGGAATAAAATGCCAGCCGCGAGCCATTTTCTGATAAAAAACTACCAAAAACTATTATGAAATGACAATTGGACTCTATTTTTGTATGAGATTCTAAGAAGTAAAGACTTTTCGAACCAGATTCAATAGTTTACCACGATATATTTGTTATATTTTAACGAGGAAGTGTACATCAGTCACTGAATCAACTCTCCACTACATGAATGAAGCGCAGGCGGTTTTGATGCTGCAATATTTTTTATATTCTTCACACGGAATAAAATGCCTTCCGCGAGCCATTTTCTGATAAAAAACTACCAAAAACTATTATGAAATGACAATTGGACTCTATTTTTGTATGAGATTCTAAGAAGTAAAGACTTTTCGAACCAGATTCAATAGTTTACCACGATATATTTGTTATATTTTAACGAGGAAGTGTACATCAGTCACTGAATCAACTCTCCACTACATGAATGAAGCGCAGGCGGTTTTGATGCTGCAATATTTTTTATATTCTTCACACGGAATAAAATGCCTTCCGCGAGCCATTTTCTGATAAAAAACTACCAAAAACTATTATGAAATGACAATTGGACTCTATTTTTGTATGAGATTCTAAGAAGTAAAGACTTTTCGAACCAGATTCAATAGTTTACCACGATATATTTGTTATATTTTAACGAGGAAGTGTACATCAGTCACTGAATCAACTCTCCACTACATGAATGAAGCGCAGGCGGTTTTGATGCTGCAATATTTTTTATATTCTTCACACGGAATAAAATGCCTTCCGCGAGCCATTTTCTGATAAAAAACTACCAAAAACTATTATGAAATGACAATTGGACTCTATTTTTGTATGAGATTCTAAGAAGTAAAGACTTTTCGAACCAGATTCAATAGTTTACCACGATATATTTGTTATATTTTAACGAGGAAGTGTACATCAGTCACTGAATCAACTCTCCACTACATGAATGAAGCGCAGGCGGTTTTGATGCTGCAATATTTTTTATATTCTTCACACGGAATAAAATGCCTTCCGCGAGCCATTTTCTGATAAAAAACTACCAAAAACTATTATGAAATGACAATTGGACTCTATTTTTGTATGAGATTCTAAGAAGTAAAGACTTTTCGAACCAGATTCAATAGTTTACCACGATATATTTGTTATATTTTAACGAGGAAGTGTACATCAGTCACTGAATCAACTCTCCACTACATGAATGAAGCGCAGGCGGTTTTGATGCTGCAATATTTTTTATATTCTTCACACGGAATAAAATGCCTTCCGCGAGCCATTTTCTGATAAAAAACTACCAAAAACTATTATGAAATGACAATTGGACTCTATTTTTGTATGAGATTCTAAGAAGTAAAGACTTTTCGAACCAGATTCAATAGTTTACCACGATATATTTGTTATATTTTAACGAGGAAGTGTACATCAGTCACTGAATCAACTCTCCACTACATGAATGAAGCGCAGGCGGTTTTGATGCTGCAATATTTTTTATATTCTTCACACGGAATAAAATGCCTTCCGCGAGCCATTTTCTGATAAAAAACTACCAAAAACTATTATGAAATGACAATTGGACTCTATTTTTGTATGAGATTCTAAGAAGTAAAGACTTTTCGAACCAGATTCAATAGTTTACCACGATATATTTGTTATATTTTAACGAGGAAGTGTACATCAGTCACTGAATCAACTCTCCACTACATGAATGAAGCGCAGGCGGTTTTGATGCTGCAATATTTTTTATATTCTTCACACGGAATAAAATGCCTTCCGCGAGCCATTTTCTGATAAAAAACTACCAAAAACTATTATGAAATGACAATTGGACTCTATTTTTGTATGAGATTCTAAGAAGTAAAGACTTTTCGAACCAGATTCAATAGTTTACCACGATATATTTGTTATATTTTAACGAGGAAGTGTACATCAGTCACTGAATCAACTCTCCACTACATGAATGAAGCGCAGGCGGTTTTGATGCTGCAATATTTTTTATATTCTTCACACGGAATAAAATGCCTTCCGCGAGCCATTTTCTGATAAAAAACTACCAAAAACTATTATGAAATGACAATTGGACTCTATTTTTGTATGAGATTCTAAGAAGTAAAGACTTTTCGAACCAGATTCAATAGTTTACCACGATATATTTGTTATATTTTAACGAGGAAGTGTACATCAGTCACTGAATCAACTCTCCACTACATGAATGAAGCGCAGGCGGTTTTGATGCTGCAATATTTTTTATATTCTTCACACGGAATAAAATGCCTTCCGCGAGCCATTTTCTGATAAAAAACTACCAAAAACTATTATGAAATGACAATTGGACTCTATTTTTGTATGAGATTCTAAGAAGTAAAGACTTTTCGAACCAGATTCAATAGTTTACCACGATATATTTGTTATATTTTAACGAGGAAGTGTACATCAGTCACTGAATCAACTCTCCACTACATGAATGAAGCGCAGGCGGTTTTGATGCTGCAATATTTTTTATATTCTTCACACGGAATAAAATGCCTTCCGCGAGCCATTTTCTGATAAAAAACTACCAAAAACTATTATGAAATGACAATTGGACTCTATTTTTGTATGAGATTCTAAGAAGTAAAGACTTTTCGAACCAGATTCAATAGTTTACCACGATATATTTGTTATATTTTAACGAGGAAGTGTACATCAGTCACTGAATCAACTCTCCACTACATGAATGAAGCGCAGGCGGTTTTGATGCTGCAATATTTTTTATATTCTTCACACGGAATAAAATGCCTTCCGCGAGCCATTTTCTGATAAAAAACTACCAAAAACTATTATGAAATGACAATTGGACTCTATTTTTGTATGAGATTCTAAGAAGTAAAGACTTTTCGAACCAGATTCAATAGTTTACCACGATATATTTGTTATATTTTAACGAGGAAGTGTACATCAGTCACTGAATCAACTCTCCACTACATGAATGAAGCGCAGGCGGTTTTGATGCTGCAATATTTTTTATATTCTTCACACGGAATAAAATGCCTTCCGCGAGCCATTTTCTGATAAAAAACTACCAAAAACTATTATGAAATGACAATTGGACTCTATTTTTGTATGAGATTCTAAGAAGTAAAGACTTTTCGAACCAGATTCAATAGTTTACCACGATATATTTGTTATATTTTAACGAGGAAGTGTACATCAGTCACTGAATCAACTCTCCACTACATGAATGAAGCGCAGGCGGTTTTGATGCTGCAATATTTTTTATATTCTTCACACGGAATAAAATGCCTTCCGCGAGCCATTTTCTGATAAAAAACTACCAAAAACTATTATGAAATGACAATTGGACTCTATTTTTGTATGAGATTCTAAGAAGTAAAGACTTTTCGAACCAGATTCAATAGTTTACCACGATATATTTGTTATATTTTAACGAGGAAGTGTACATCAGTCACTGAATCAACTCTCCACTACATGAATGAAGCGCAGGCGGTTTTGATGATGCAATATTTTTTATATTCTTCACACGGAATAAAATGCCTTCCGCGAGCCATTTTCTGCTAAAAAACTACCAAAAACTATTATGAAATGACAATTGGACTCTATTTTTGTATGAGATTCTAAGAAGTAAAGACTTTTCGAACCAGATTCAATAGTTTACCACGATATATTTGTTATATTTTAACGAGGAAGTGTACATCAGTCACTGAATCAACTCTCCACTACATGAATGAAGCGCAGGCGGTTTTGATGCTGCAATATTTTTTATATTCTTCACACGGAATAAAATGCCTTCCGCGAGCCATTTTCTGATAAAAAACTACCAAAAACTATTATGAAATGACAATTGGACTCTATTTTTGTATGAGATTCTAAGAAGTAAAGACTTTTCGAACCAGATTCAATAGTTTACCACGATATATTTGTTATATTTTAACGAGGAAGTGTACATCAGTCACTGAATCAACTCTCCACTACATGAATGAAGCGCAGGCGGTTTTGATGCTGCAATATTTTTTATATTCTTCACACGGAATAAAATGCCTTCCGCGAGCCATTTTCTGATAAAAAACTACCAAAAACTATTATGAAATGACAATTGGACTCTATTTTTGTATGAGATTCTAAGAAGTAAAGACTTTTCGAACCAGATTCAATAGTTTACCACGATATATTTGTTATATTTTAACGAGGAAGTGTACATCAGTCACTGAATCAACTCTCCACTACATGAATGAAGCGCAGGCGGTTTTGATGCTGCAATATTTTTTATATTCTTCACACGGAATAAAATGCCTTCCGCGAGCCATTTTCTGATAAAAAACTACCAAAAACTATTATGAAATGACAATTGGACTCTATTTTTGTATGAGATTCTAAGAAGTAAAGACTTTTCGAACCAGATTCAATAGTTTACCACGATATATTTGTTATATTTTAACGAGGAAGTGTACATCAGTCACTGAATCAACTCTCCACTACATGAATGAAGCGCAGGCGGTTTTGATGCAGCAATATTTTTTATATTCTTCACACGGAATAAAATGCCTTCCGCGAGCCATTTTCTGCTAAAAAACTACCAAAAACTATTATGAAATGACAATTGGACTCTATTTTTGTATGAGATTCTAAGAAGTAAAGACTTTTCGAACCAGATTCAATAGTTTACCACGATATATTTGTTATATTTTAACGAGGAAGTGTACATCAGTCACTGAATCAACTCTCCACTACATGAATGAAGCGCAGGCGGTTTTGATGCTGCAATATTTTTTATATTCTTCACACGGAATAAAATGCCTTCCGCGAGCCATTTTCTGATAAAAAACTACCAAAAACTATTATGAAATGACAATTGGACTCTATTTTTGTATGAGATTCTAAGAAGTAAAGACTTTTCGAACCAGATTCAATAGTTTACCACGATATATTTGTTATATTTTAACGAGGAAGTGTACATCAGTCACTGAATCAACTCTCCACTACATGAATGAAGCGCAGGCGGTTTTGATGCTGCAATATTTTTTATATTCTTCACACGGAATAAAATGCCTTCCGCGAGCCATTTTCTGATAAAAAACTACCAAAAACTATTATGAAATGACAATTGGACTCTATTTTTGTATGAGATTCTAAGAAGTAAAGACTTTTCGAACCAGATTCAATAGTTTACCACGATATATTTGTTATATTTTAACGAGGAAGTGTACATCAGTCACTGAATCAACTCTCCACTACATGAATGAAGCGCAGGCGGTTTTGATGCTGCAATATTTTTTATATTCTTCACACGGAATAAAATGCCTTCCGCGAGCCATTTTCTGATAAAAAACTACCAAAAACTATTATGAAATGACAATTGGACTCTATTTTTGTATGAGATTCTAAGAAGTAAAGACTTTTCGAACCAGATTCAATAGTTTACCACGATATATTTGTTATATTTTAACGAGGAAGTGTACATCAGTCACTGAATCAACTCTCCACTACATGAATGAAGCGCAGGCGGTTTTGATGCTGCAATATTTTTTATATTCTTCACACGGAATAAAATGCCTTCCGCGAGCCATTTTCTGCTAAAAAACTACCAAAAACTATTATGAAATGACAATTGGACTCTATTTTTGTATGAGATTCTAAGAAGTAAAGACTTTTCGAACCAGATTCAATAGTTTACCACGATATATTTGTTATATTTTAACGAGGAAGTGTACATCAGTCACTGAATCAACTCTCCACTACATGAATGAAGCGCAGGCGGTTTTGATGCTGCAATATTTTTTATATTCTTCACACGGAATAAAATGCCTTCCGCGAGCCATTTTCTGATAAAAAACTACCAAAAACTATTATGAAATGACAATTGGACTCTATTTTTGTATGAGATTCTAAGAAGTAAAGACTTTTCGAACCAGATTCAATAGTTTACCACGATATATTTGTTATATTTTAACGAGGAAGTGTACATCAGTCACTGAATCAACTCTCCACTACATGAATGAAGCGCAGGCGGTTTTGATGCTGCAATATTTTTTATATTCTTCACACGGAATAAAATGCCTTCCGCGAGCCATTTTCTGATAAAAAACTACCAAAAACTATTATGAAATGACAATTGGACTCTATTTTTGTATGAGATTCTAAGAAGTAAAGACTTTTCGAACCAGATTCAATAGTTTACCACGATATATTTGTTATATTTTAACGAGGAAGTGTACATCAGTCACTGAATCAACTCTCCACTACATGAATGAAGCGCAGGCGGTTTTGATGCAGCAATATTTTTTATATTCTTCACACGGAATAAAATGCCTTCCGCGAGCCATTTTCTGCTAAAAAACTACCAAAAACTATTATGAAATGACAATTGGACTCTATTTTTGTATGAGATTCTAAGAAGTAAAGACTTTTCGAACCAGATTCAATAGTTTACCACGATATATTTGTTATATTTTAACGAGGAAGTGTACATCAGTCACTGAATCAACTCTCCACTACATGAATGAAGCGCAGGCGGTTTTGATGCTGCAATATTTTTTATATTCTTCACACGGAATAAAATGCCTTCCGCGAGCCATTTTCTGATAAAAAACTACCAAAAACTATTATGAAATGACAATTGGACTCTATTTTTGTATGAGATTCTAAGAAGTAAAGACTTTTCGAACCAGATTCAATAGTTTACCACGATATATTTGTTATATTTTAACGAGGAAGTGTACATCAGTCACTGAATCAACTCTCCACTACATGAATGAAGCGCAGGCGGTTTTGATGCTGCAATATTTTTTATATTCTTCACACGGAATAAAATGCCTTCCGCGAGCCATTTTCTGCTAAAAAACTACCAAAAACTATTATGAAATGACAATTGGACTCTATTTTTGTATGAGATTCTAAGAAGTAAAGACTTTTCGAACCAGATTCAATAGTTTACCACGATATATTTGTTATATTTTAACGAGGAAGTGTACATCAGTCACTGAATCAACTCTCCACTACATGAATGAAGCGCAGGCGGTTTTGATGCAGCAATATTTTTTATATTCTTCACACGGAATAAAATGCCTTCCGCGAGCCATTTTCTGCTAAAAAACTACCAAAAACTATTATGAAATGACAATTGGACTCTATTTTTGTATGAGATTCTAAGAAGTAAAGACTTTTCGAACCAGATTCAATAGTTTACCACGATATATTTGTTATATTTTAACGAGGAAGTGTACATCAGTCACTGAATCAACTCTCCACTACATGAATGAAGCGCAGGCGGTTTTGATGCTGCAATATTTTTTATATTCTTCACACGGAATAAAATGCCTTCCGCGAGCCATTTTCTGATAAAAAACTACCAAAAACTATTATGAAATGACAATTGGACTCTATTTTTGTATGAGATTCTAAGAAGTAAAGACTTTTCGAACCAGATTCAATAGTTTACCACGATATATTTGTTATATTTTAACGAGGAAGTGTACATCAGTCACTGAATCAACTCTCCACTACATGAATGAAGCGCAGGCGGTTTTGATGCTGCAATATTTTTTATATTCTTCACACGGAATAAAATGCCTTCCGCGAGCCATTTTCTGCTAAAAAACTACCAAAAACTATTATGAAATGACAATTGGACTCTATTTTTGTATGAGATTCTAAGAAGTAAAGACTTTTCGAACCAGATTCAATAGTTTACCACGATATATTTGTTATATTTTAACGAGGAAGTGTACATCAGTCACTGAATCAACTCTCCACTACATGAATGAAGCGCAGGCGGTTTTGATGCAGCAATATTTTTTATATTCTTCACACGGAATAAAATGCCTTCCGCGAGCCATTTTCTGCTAAAAAACTACCAAAAACTATTATGAAATGACAATTGGACTCTATTTTTGTATGAGATTCTAAGAAGTAAAGACTTTTCGAACCAGATTCAATAGTTTACCACGATATATTTGTTATATTTTAACGAGGAAGTGTACATCAGTCACTGAATCAACTCTCCACTACATGAATGAAGCGCAGGCGGTTTTGATGCTGCAATATTTTTTATATTCTTCACACGGAATAAAATGCCTTCCGCGAGCCATTTTCTGATAAAAAACTACCAAAAACTATTATGAAATGACAATTGGACTCTATTTTTGTATGAGATTCTAAGAAGTAAAGACTTTTCGAACCAGATTCAATAGTTTACCACGATATATTTGTTATATTTTAACGAGGAAGTGTACATCAGTCACTGAATCAACTCTCCACTACATGAATGAAGCGCAGGCGGTTTTGATGCTGCAATATTTTTTATATTCTTCACACGGAATAAAATGCCTTCCGCGAGCCATTTTCTGCTAAAAAACTACCAAAAACTATTATGAAATGACAATTGGACTCTATTTTTGTATGAGATTCTAAGAAGTAAAGACTTTTCGAACCAGATTCAATAGTTTACCACGATATATTTGTTATATTTTAACGAGGAAGTGTACATCAGTCACTGAATCAACTCTCCACTACATGAATGAAGCGCAGGCGGTTTTGATGCTGCAATATTTTTTATATTCTTCACACGGAATAAAATGCCTTCCGCGAGCCATTTTCTGCTAAAAAACTACCAAAAACTATTATGAAATGACAATTGGACTCTATTTTTGTATGAGATTCTAAGAAGTAAAGACTTTTCGAACCAGATTCAATAGTTTACCACGATATATTTGTTATATTTTAACGAGGAAGTGTACATCAGTCACTGAATCAACTCTCCACTACATGAATGAAGCGCAGGCGGTTTTGATGCTGCAATATTTTTTATATTCTTCACACGGAATAAAATGCCTTCCGCGAGCCATTTTCTGCTAAAAAACTACCAAAAACTATTATGAAATGACAATTGGACTCTATTTTTGTATGAGATTCTAAGAAGTAAAGACTTTTCGAACCAGATTCAATAGTTTACCACGATATATTTGTTATATTTTAACGAGGAAGTGTACATCAGTCACTGAATCAACTCTCCACTACATGAATGAAGCGCAGGCGGTTTTGATGCAGCAATATTTTTTCACGCAGGCGGTTTGATGCTGCAATATTTTTTATATTCTTCACACGGAATAAAATGCCTTCCGCGAGCCATTTTCTGATAAAAAACTACCAAAAACTATTATGAAATGACAATTGGACTCTATTTTTGTATGAGATTCTAAGTAGTAAAGACTTTTCGAACCAGATTCAATAGTTTACCACGATATATTTGTTATATTTTAACGAGGAAGTGTACATCAGTCACTGAATCAACTCTCCACTACATGAATGAAGCGCAGGCGGTTTTGATGCTGCAATATTTTTTATATTCTTCACACGGAATAAAATGCCTTCCGCGAGCCATTTTCTGATAAAAAACTACCAAAAACTATTATGAAATGACAATTGGACTCTATTTTTGTATGAGATTCTAAGAAGTAAAGACTTTTCGAACCAGATTCAATAGTTTACCACGATATATTTGTTATATTTTAACGAGGAAGTGTACATCAGTCACTGAATCAACTCTCCACTACATGAATGAAGCGCAGGCGGTTTTGATGCTGCAATATTTTTTATATTCTTCACACGGAATAAAATGCCTTCCGCGAGCCATTTTCTGATAAAAAACTACCAAAAACTATTATGAAATGACAATTGGACTCTATTTTTGTATGAGATTCTAAGAAGTAAAGACTTTTCGAACCAGATTCAATAGTTTACCACGATATATTTGTTATATTTTAACGAGGAAGTGTACATCAGTCACTGAATCAACTCTCCACTACATGAATGAAGCGCAGGCGGTTTTGATGCTGCAATATTTTTTATATTCTTCACACGGAATAAAATGCCTTCCGCGAGCCATTTTCTGCTAAAAAACTACCAAAAACTATTATGAAATGACAATTGGACTCTATTTTTGTATGAGATTCTAAGAAGTAAAGACTTTTCGAACCAGATTCAATAGTTTACCACGATATATTTGTTATATTTTAACGAGGAAGTGTACATCAGTCACTGAATCAACTCTCCACTACATGAATGAAGCGCAGGCGGTTTTGATGCTGCAATATTTTTTATATTCTTCACACGGAATAAAATGCCTTCCGCGAGCCATTTTCTGATAAAAAACTACCAAAAACTATTATGAAATGACAATTGGACTCTATTTTTGTATGAGATTCTAAGAAGTAAAGACTTTTCGAACCAGATTCAATAGTTTACCACGATATATTTGTTATATTTTAACGAGGAAGTGTACATCAGTCACTGAATCAACTCTCCACTACATGAATGAAGCGCAGGCGGTTTTGATGCTGCAATATTTTTTATATTCTTCACACGGAATAAAATGCCTTCCGCGAGCCATTTTCTGATAAAAAACTACCAAAAACTATTATGAAATGACAATTGGACTCTATTTTTGTATGAGATTCTAAGAAGTAAAGACTTTTCGAACCAGATTCAATAGTTTACCACGATATATTTGTTATATTTTAACGAGGAAGTGTACATCAGTCACTGAATCAACTCTCCACTACATGAATGAAGCGCAGGCGGTTTTGATGCTGCAATATTTTTTATATTCTTCACACGGAATAAAATGCCTTCCGCGAGCCATTTTCTGATAAAAAACTACCAAAAACTATTATGAAATGACAATTGGACTCTATTTTTGTATGAGATTCTAAGAAGTAAAGACTTTTCGAACCAGATTCAATAGTTTACCACGATATATTTGTTATATTTTAACGAGGAAGTGTACATCAGTCACTGAATCAACTCTCCACTACATGAATGAAGCGCAGGCGGTTTTGATGCTGCAATATTTTTTATATTCTTCACACGGAATAAAATGCCTTCCGCGAGCCATTTTCTGATAAAAAACTACCAAAAACTATTATGAAATGACAATTGGACTCTATTTTTGTATGAGATTCTAAGAAGTAAAGACTTTTCGAACCAGATTCAATAGTTTACCACGATATATTTGTTATATTTTAACGAGGAAGTGTACATCAGTCACTGAATCAACTCTCCACTACATGAATGAAGCGCAGGCGGTTTTGATGCTGCAATATTTTTTATATTCTTCACACGGAATAAAATGCCTTCCGCGAGCCATTTTCTGATAAAAAACTACCAAAAACTATTATGAAATGACAATTGGACTCTATTTTTGTATGAGATTCTAAGAAGTAAAGACTTTTCGAACCAGATTCAATAGTTTACCACGATATATTTGTTATATTTTAACGAGGAAGTGTACATCAGTCACTGAATCAACTCTCCACTACATGAATGAAGCGCAGGCGGTTTTGATGCTGCAATATTTTTTATATTCTTCACACGGAATAAAATGCCTTCCGCGAGCCATTTTCTGATAAAAAACTACCAAAAACTATTATGAAATGACAATTGGACTCTATTTTTGTATGAGATTCTAAGAAGTAAAGACTTTTCGAACCAGATTCAATAGTTTACCACGATATATTTGTTATATTTTAACGAGGAAGTGTACATCAGTCACTGAATCAACTCTCCACTACATGAATGAAGCGCAGGCGGTTTTGATGCTGCAATATTTTTTATATTCTTCACACGGAATAAAATGCCTTCCGCGAGCCATTTTCTGATAAAAAACTACCAAAAACTATTATGAAATGACAATTGGACTCTATTTTTGTATGAGATTCTAAGAAGTAAAGACTTTTCGAACCAGATTCAATAGTTTACCACGATATATTTGTTATATTTTAACGAGGAAGTGTACATCAGTCACTGAATCAACTCTCCACTACATGAATGAAGCGCAGGCGGTTTTGATGCTGCAATATTTTTTATATTCTTCACACGGAATAAAATGCCTTCCGCGAGCCATTTTCTGCTAAAAAACTACCAAAAACTATTATGAAATGACAATTGGACTCTATTTTTGTATGAGATTCTAAGAAGTAAAGACTTTTCGAACCAGATTCAATAGTTTACCACGATATATTTGTTATATTTTAACGAGGAAGTGTACATCAGTCACTTGGACTCTATGTTTGTATGAGATTCTAAGAAGTAAAGACTTTTCAAACCAGATTCAATAGTTTACCACGATATATTTGTTATATTTTAACGAGGAAGTGTACATCAGTCACTGAATCAACTCTCCACTACATGAATGAAGTGCAGGCGGTTTTGATGCTGCAATATTTTTTATATTCTTCACACGGAATAAAATGCCTTCCGCGAGCCATTTTCTGATAAAAAACTACCAAAAACTATTATGAAATGACAATTGGACTCTATTTTTGTATGAGATTCTAAGAAGTAAAGACTTTTCGAACCAGATTCAATAGTTTACCACGATATATTTGTTATATTTTAACGAGGAAGTGTACATCAGTCACTGAATCAACTCTCCACTACATGAATGAAGCGCAGGCGGTTTTGATGCTGCAATATTTTTTATATTCTTCACACGGAATAAAATGCCTTCCGCGAGCCATTTTCTGATAAAAAACTACCAAAAACTATTATGAAATGACAATTGGACTCTATTTTTGTATGAGATTCTAAGAAGTAAAGACTTTTCGAACCAGATTCAATAGTTTACCACGATATATTTGTTATATTTTAACGAGGAAGTGTACATCAGTCACTGAATCAACTCTCCACTACATGAATGAAGCGCAGGCGGTTTTGATGCTGCAATATTTTTTATATTCTTCACACGGAATAAAATGCCTTCCGCGAGCCATTTTCTGATAAAAAACTACCAAAAACTATTATGAAATGACAATTGGACTCTATTTTTGTATGAGATTCTAAGAAGTAAAGACTTTTCAAACCAGATTCAATAGTTTACCACGATATATTTGTTATATTTTAACGAGGAAGTGTACATCAGTCACTGAATCAACTCTCCACTACATGAATGAAGTGCAGGCGGTTTTGATGCTGCAATATTTTTTATATTCTTCACACGGAATAAAATGCCTTCCGCGAGCCATTTTCTGATAAAAAACTACCAAAAACTATTATGAAATGACAATTGGACTCTATTTTTGTATGAGATTCTAAGAAGTAAAGACTTTTCGAACCAGATTCAATAGTTTACCACGATATATTTGTTATATTTTAACGAGGAAGTGTACATCAGTCACTGAATCAACTCTCCACTACATGAATGAAGCGCAGGCGGTTTTGATGCTGCAATATTTTTTATATTCTTCACACGGAATAAAATGCCTTCCGCGAGCCATTTTCTGATAAAAAACTACCAAAAACTATTATGAAATGACAATTGGACTCTATTTTTGTATGAGATTCTAAGAAGTAAAGACTTTTCGAACCAGATTCAATAGTTTACCACGATATATTTTTTATATTTTAACGAGGAAGTGTACATCAGTCACTGAATCAACTCTCCACTACATGAATGAAGCGCAGGCGGTTTTGATGCTGCAATATTTTTTATATTCTTCACACGGAATAAAATGCCTTCCGCGAGCCATTTTCTGATAAAAAACTACCAAAAACTATTATGAAATGACAATTGGACTCTATTTTTGTATGAGATTCTAAGAAGTAAAGACTTTTCAAACCAGATTCAATAGTTTACCACGATATATTTGTTATATTTTAACGAGGAAGTGTACATCAGTCACTGAATCAACTCTCCACTACATGAATGAAGTGCAGGCGGTTTTGATGCTGCAATATTTTTTATATTCTTCACACGGAATAAAATGCCTTCCGCGAGCCATTTTCTGATAAAAAACTACCAAAAACTATTATGAAATGACAATTGGACTCTATTTTTGTATGAGATTCTAAGAAGTAAAGACTTTTCGAACCAGATTCAATAGTTTACCACGATATATTTGTTATATTTTAACGAGGAAGTGTACATCAGTCACTGAATCAACTCTCCACTACATGAATGAAGCGCAGGCGGTTTTGATGCTGCAATATTTTTTATATTCTTCACACGGAATAAAATGCCTTCCGCGAGCCATTTTCTGCTAAAAAACTACCAAAAACTATTATGAAATGACAATTGGACTCTATTTTTGTATGAGATTCTAAGAAGTAAAGACTTTTCGAACCAGATTCAATAGTTTACCACGATATATTTGTTATATTTTAACGAGGAAGTGTACATCAGTCACTGAATCAACTCTCCACTACATGAATGAAGCGCAGGCGGTTTTGATGCTGCAATATTTTTTATATTCTTCACACGGAATAAAATGCCTTCCGCGAGCCATTTTCTGCTAAAAAACTACCAAAAACTATTATGAAATGACAATTGGACTCTATTTTTGTATGAGATTCTAAGAAGTAAAGACTTTTCGAACCAGATTCAATAGTTTACCACGATATATTTGTTATATTTTAACGAGGAAGTGTACATCAGTCACTGAATCAACTCTCCACTACATGAATGAAGCGCAGGCGGTTTTGATGCTGCAATATTTTTTATATTCTTCACACGGAATAAAATGCCTTCCGCGAGCCATTTTCTGATAAAAAACTACCAAAAACTATTATGAAATGACAATTGGACTCTATTTTTGTATGAGATTCTAAGAAGTAAAGACTTTTCGAACCAGATTCAATAGTTTACCACGATATATTTGTTATATTTTAACGAGGAAGTGTACATCAGTCACTGAATCAACTCTCCACTACATGAATGAAGTGCAGGCGGTTTTGATGCTGCAATATTTTTTATATTCTTCACACGGAATAAAATGCCTTCCGCGAGCCATTTTCTGATAAAAAACTACCAAAAACTATTATGAAATGACAATTGGACTCTATTTTTGTATGAGATTCTAAGAAGTAAAGACTTTTCGAACCAGATTCAATAGTTTACCACGATATATTTGTTATATTTTAACGAGGAAGTGTACATCAGTCACTGAATCAACTCTCCACTACATGAATGAAGCGCAGGCGGTTTTGATGCTGCAATATTTTTTATATTCTTCACACGGAATAAAATGCCTTCCGCGAGCCATTTTCTGATAAAAAACTACCAAAAACTATTATGAAATGACAATTGGACTCTATTTTTGTATGAGATTCTAAGAAGTAAAGACTTTTCGAACCAGATTCAATAGTTTACCACGATATATTTGTTATATTTTAACGAGGAAGTGTACATCAGTCACTGAATCAACTCTCCACTACATGAATGAAGCGCAGGCGGTTTTGATGCTGCAATATTTTTTATATTCTTCACACGGAATAAAATGCCTTCCGCGAGCCATTTTCTGCTAAAAAAACTACCAAAAACTATTATGAAATGACAATTGGACTCTATTTTTGTATGAGATTCTAAGAAGTAAAGACTTTTCGAACCAGATTCAATAGTTTACCACGATATATTTGTTATTTTTTAACGAGGAAGTGTACATCAGTCACTGAATCAACTCTCCACTACATGAATGAAGCGCAGGCGGTTTTGATGCTGCAATATTTTTTATATTCTTCACACGGAATAAAATGCCTTCCGCGAGCCATTTTCTGATAAAAAACTACCAAAAACTATTATGAAATGACAATTGGACTCTATTTTTGTATGAGATTCTAAGAAGTAAAGACTTTTCGAACCAGATTCAATAGTTTACCACGATATATTTGTTATATTTTAACGAGGAAGTGTACATCAGTCACTGAATCAACTCTCCACTACATGAATGAAGCGCAGGCGGTTTTGATGCTGCAATATTTTTTATATTCTTCACACGGAATAAAATGCCTTCCGCGAGCCATTTTCTGATAAAAAACTACCAAAAACTATTATGAAATGACAATTGGACTCTATTTTTGTATGAGATTCTAAGAAGTAAAGACTTTTCGAACCAGATTCAATAGTTTACCACGATATATTTGTTATATTTTAACGAGGAAGTGTACATCAGTCACTGAATCAACTCTCCACTACATGAATGAAGCGCAGGCGGTTTTGATGCAGCAATATTTTTTATATTCTTCACACGGAATAAAATGCCTTCCGCGAGCCATTTTCTGCTAAAAAACTACCAAAAACTATTATGAAATGACAATTGGACTCTATTTTTGTATGAGATTCTAAGAAGTAAAGACTTTTCGAACCAGATTCAATAGTTTACCACGATATATTTGTTATATTTTAACGAGGAAGTGTACATCAGTCACTGAATCAACTCTCCACTACATGAATGAAGCGCAGGCGGTTTTGATGCTGCAATATTTTTTATATTCTTCACACGGAATAAAATGCCTTCCGCGAGCCATTTTCTGATAAAAAACTACCAAAAACTATTATGAAATGACAATTGGACTCTATTTTTGTATGAGATTCTAAGAAGTAAAGACTTTTCGAACCAGATTCAATAGTTTACCACGATATATTTGTTATATTTTAACGAGGAAGTGTACATCAGTCACTGAATCAACTCTCCACTACATGAATGAAGCGCAGGCGGTTTTGATGCTGCAATATTTTTTATATTCTTCACACGGAATAAAATGCCTTCCGCGAGCCATTTTCTGATAAAAAACTACCAAAAACTATTATGAAATGACAATTGGACTCTATTTTTGTATGAGATTCTAAGAAGTAAAGACTTTTCGAACCAGATTCAATAGTTTACCACGATATATTTGTTATATTTTAACGAGGAAGTGTACATCAGTCACTGAATCAACTCTCCACTACATGAATGAAGCGCAGGCGGTTTTGATGCAGCAATATTTTTTATATTCTTCACACGGAATAAAATGCCTTCCGCGAGCCATTTTCTGCTAAAAAACTACCAAAAACTATTATGAAATGACAATTGGACTCTATTTTTGTATGAGATTCTAAGAAGTAAAGACTTTTCGAACCAGATTCAATAGTTTACCACGATATATTTGTTATATTTTAACGAGGAAGTGTACATCAGTCACTGAATCAACTCTCCACTACATGAATGAAGCGCAGGCGGTTTTGATGCTGCAATATTTTTTATATTCTTCACACGGAATAAAATGCCTTCCGCGAGCCATTTTCTGATAAAAAACTACCAAAAACTATTATGAAATGACAATTGGACTCTATTTTTGTATGAGATTCTAAGAAGTAAAGACTTTTCGAACCAGATTCAATAGTTTACCACGATATATTTGTTATATTTTAACGAGGAAGTGTACATCAGTCACTGAATCAACTCTCCACTACATGAATGAAGCGCAGGCGGTTTTGATGCTGCAATATTTTTTATATTCTTCACACGGAATAAAATGCCTTCCGCGAGCCATTTTCTGATAAAAAACTACCAAAAACTATTATGAAATGACAATTGGACTCTATTTTTGTATGAGATTCTAAGAAGTAAAGACTTTTCGAACCAGATTCAATAGTTTACCACGATATATTTGTTATATTTTAACGAGGAAGTGTACATCAGTCACTGAATCAACTCTCCACTACATGAATGAAGCGCAGGCGGTTTTGATGCTGCAATATTTTTTATATTCTTCACACGGAATAAAATGCCTTCCGCGAGCCATTTTCTGATAAAAAACTACCAAAAACTATTATGAAATGACAATTGGACTCTATTTTTGTATGAGATTCTAAGAAGTAAAGACTTTTCGAACCAGATTCAATAGTTTACCACGATATATTTGTTATATTTTAACGAGGAAGTGTACATCAGTCACTGAATCAACTCTCCACTACATGAATGAAGCGCAGGCGGTTTTGATGCTGCAATATTTTTTATATTCTTCACACGGAATAAAATGCCTTCCGCGAGCCATTTTCTGATAAAAAACTACCAAAAACTATTATGAAATGACAATTGGACTCTATTTTTGTATGAGATTCTAAGAAGTAAAGACTTTTCGAACCAGATTCAATAGTTTACCACGATATATTTGTTATATTTTAACGAGGAAGTGTACATCAGTCACTGAATCAACTCTCCACTACATGAATGAAGCGCAGGCGGTTTTGATGCTGCAATATTTTTATATTCTTCACACGGAATAAAATGCCTTCCGCGAGCCATTTTCTGATAAAAAACTACCAAAAACTATTATGAAATGACAATTGGACTCTATTTTTGTATGAGATTCTAAGAAGTAAAGACTTTTCGAACCAGATTCAATAGTTTACCACGATATATTTGTTATATTTTAACGAGGAAGTGTACATCAGTCACTGAATCAACTCTCCACTACATGAATGAAGCGCAGGCGGTTTTGATGCTGCAATATTTTTTATATTCTTCACACGGAATAAAATGCCTTCCGCGAGCCATTTTCTGATAAAAAACTACCAAAAACTATTATGAAATGACAATTGGACTCTATTTTTGTATGAGATTCTAAGAAGTAAAGACTTTTCGAACCAGATTCAATAGTTTACCACGATATATTTGTTATATTTTAACGAGGAAGTGTACATCAGTCACTGAATCAACTCTCCACTACATGAATGAAGCGCAGGCGGTTTTGATGCTGCAATATTTTTTATATTCTTCACACGGAATAAAATGCCTTCCGCGAGCCATTTTCTGATAAAAAACTACCAAAAACTATTATGAAATGACAATTGGACTCTATTTTTGTATGAGATTCTAAGAAGTAAAGACTTTTCGAACCAGATTCAATAGTTTACCACGATATATTTGTTATATTTTAACGAGGAAGTGTACATCAGTCACTGAATCAACTCTCCACTACATGAATGAAGCGCAGGCGGTTTTGATGCTGCAATATTTTTTATATTCTTCACACGGAATAAAATGCCTTCCGCGAGCCATTTTCTGATAAAAAACTACCAAAAACTATTATGAAATGACAATTGGACTCTATTTTTGTATGAGATTCTAAGAAGTAAAGACTTTTCGAACCAGATTCAATAGTTTACCACGATATATTTGTTATATTTTAACGAGGAAGTGTACATCAGTCACTGAATCAACTCTCCACTACATGAATGAAGCGCAGGCGGTTTTGATGCTGCAATATTTTTATATTCTTAGGCGGTTTTTTGATGCTGCAATAAAAAACTACCAAAAACTATTATGAAATGACAATTGGACTCTATTTTTGTATGAGATTCTAAGAAGTAAAGACTTTTCGAACCAGATTCAATAGTTTACCACGATATATTTGTTATATTTTAACGAGGAAGTGTACATCAGTCACTGAATCAACTCTCCACTACATGAATGAAGCGCAGGCGGTTTTGATGCTGCAATATTTTTTATATTCTTCACACGGAATAAAATGCCTTCCGCGAGCCATTTTCTGATAAAAAACTACCAAAAACTATTATGAAATGACAATTGGACTCTATTTTTGTATGAGATTCTAAGAAGTAAAGACTTTTCGAACCAGATTCAATAGTTTACCACGATATATTTGTTATATTTTAACGAGGAAGTGTACATCAGTCACTGAATCAACTCTCCACTACATGAATGAAGCGCAGGCGGTTTTGATGCTGCAATATTTTTTATATTCTTCACACGGAATAAAATGCCTTCCGCGAGCCATTTTCTGATAAAAAACTACCAAAAACTATTATGAAATGACAATTGGACTCTATTTTTGTATGAGATTCTAAGAAGTAAAGACTTTTCGAACCAGATTCAATAGTTTACCACGATATATTTGTTATATTTTAACGAGGAAGTGTACATCAGTCACTGAATCAACTCTCCACTACATGAATGAAGCGCAGGCGGTTTTGATGCTGCAATATTTTTTATATTCTTCACACGGAATAAAATGCCTTCCGCGAGCCATTTTCTGATAAAAAACTACCAAAAACTATTATGAAATGACAATTGGACTCTATTTTTGTATGAGATTCTAAGAAGTAAAGACTTTTCGAACCAGATTCAATAGTTTACCACGATATATTTGTTATATTTTAACGAGGAAGTGTACATCAGTCACTGAATCAACTCTCCACTACATGAATGAAGCGCAGGCGGTTTTGATGCTGCAATATTTTTTATATTCTTCACACGGAATAAAATGCCTTCCGCGAGCCATTTTCTGATAAAAAACTACCAAAAACTATTATGAAATGACAATTGGACTCTATTTTTGTATGAGATTCTAAGAAGTAAAGACTTTTCGAACCAGATTCAATAGTTTACCACGATATATTTGTTATATTTTAACGAGGAAGTGTACATCAGTCACTGAATCAACTCTCCACTACATGAATGAAGCGCAGGCGGCTTTGATGCTGCAATATTTTTTATATTCTTCACACGGAATAAAATGCCTTCCGCGAGCCATTTTCTGATAAAAAACTACCAAAAACTATTATGAAATGACAATTGGACTCTATTTTTGTATGAGATTCTAAGAAGTAAAGACTTTTCGAACCAGATTCAATAGTTTACCACGATATATTTGTTATATTTTAACGAGGAAGTGTACATCAGTCACTGAATCAACTCTCCACTACATGAATGAAGCGCAGGCGGTTTTGATGCTGCAATATTTTTTATATTCTTCACACGGAATAAAATGCCTTCCGCGAGCCATTTTCTGATAAAAAACTACCAAAAACTATTATGAAATGACAATTGGACTCTATTTTTGTATGAGATTCTAAGAAGTAAAGACTTTTCGAACCAGATTCAATAGTTTACCACGATATATTTGTTATATTTTAACGAGGAAGTGTACATCAGTCACTGAATCAACTCTCCACTACATGAATGAAGCGAAGGCGGTTTTGATGCTGCAATATTTTTTATATTCTTCACACGGAATAAAATGCCTTCCGCGAGCCATTTTCTGATAAAAAACTACCAAAAACTATTATGAAATGACAATTGGACTCTATTTTTGTATGAGATTCTAAGAAGTAAAGACTTTTCGAACCAGATTCAATAGTTTACCACGATATATTTGTTATATTTTAACGAGGAAGTGTACATCAGTCACTGAATCAACTCTCCACTACATGAATGAAGCGCAGGCGGTTTTGATGCTGCAATATTTTTTATATTCTTCACACGGAATAAAATGCCTTCCGCGAGCCATTTTCTGATAAAAAACTACCAAAAACTATTGAATGAAATGACAATTTGACTCTATTTTTGTATGAGTTTCTAAGAAGTAAAGACTTTTCGAACCAGATTCAATAGTTTACCACGATATATTTGTTATATTTTAACGAGGAAGTGTACATCAGTCACTGAATCAACTCTCCACTACATGAATGAAGCGCAGGCGGTTTTGATGCTGCAATATTTTTTATATTCTTCACACGGAATAAAATGCCTTCCGCGAGCCATTTTCTGATAAAAAACTACCAAAAACTATTATGAAATGACAATTGGACTCTATTTTTGTATGAGATTCTAAGAAGTAAAGACTTTTCGAACCAGATTCAATAGTTTACCACGATATATTTGTTATATTTTAACGAGGAAGTGTACATCAGTCACTGAATCAACTCTCCACTACATGAATGAAGCGCAGGCGGTTTTGATGCTGCAATATTTTTTATATTCTTCACACGGAATAAAATGCCTTCCGCGAGCCATTTTCTGATAAAAAACTACCAAAAACTATTATGAAATGACAATTGGACTCTATTTTTGTATGAGATTCTAAGAAGTAAAGACTTTTCGAACCAGATTCAATAGTTTACCACGATATATTTGTTATATTTTAACGAGGAAGTGTACATCAGTCACTGAATCAACTCTCCACTACATGAATGAAGCGCAGGCGGTTTTGATGCTGCAATATTTTTTATATTCTTCACACGGAATAAAATGCCTTCCGCGAGCCATTTTCTGCTAAAAAACTACCAAAAACTATTATGAAATGACAATTGGACTCTATTTTTGTATGAGATTCTAAGAAGTAAAGACTTTTCGAACCAGATTCAATAGTTTACCACGATATATTTGTTATATTTTAACGAGGAAGTGTACATCAGTCACTGAATCAACTCTCCACTACATGAATGAAGCGCAGGCGGTTTTGATGCTGCAATATTTTTTATATTCTTCACACGGAATAAAATGCCTTCCGCGAGCCATTTTCTGATAAAAAACTACCAAAAACTATTATGATATGACAATTGGACTCTATTTTTGTATGAGATTCTAAGAAGTAAAGACTTTTCGAACCAGATTCAATAGTTTACCACGATATATTTGTTATATTTTAACGAGGAAGTGTACATCAGTCACTGAATCAACTCTCCACTACATGAATGAAGCGCAGGCGGTTTTGATGCTGCAATATTTTTTATATTCTTCACACGGAATAAAATGCCTTCCGCGAGCCATTTTCTGATAAAAAACTACCAAAAACTATTATGAAATGACAATTGGACTCTATTTTTGTATGAGATTCTAAGAAGTAAAGACTTTTCGAACCAGATTCAATAGTTTACCACGATATATTTGTTATATTTTAACGAGGAAGTGTACATCAGTCACTGAATCAACTCTCCACTACATGAATGAAGCGCAGGCGGTTTTGATGCTGCAATATTTTTTATATTCTTCACACGGAATAAAATGCCTTCCGCGAGCCATTTTCTGATAAAAAACTACCAAAAACTATTATGAAATGACAATTGGACTCTATTTTTGTATGAGATTCTAAGAAGTAAAGACTTTTCGAACCAGATTCAATAGTTTACCACGATATATTTGTTATATTTTAACGAGGAAGTGTACATCAGTCACTGAATCAACTCTCCACTACATGAATGAAGCGCAGGCGGTTTTGATGCTGCAATATTTTTTATATTCTTCACACGGAATAAAATGCCTTCCGCGAGCCATTTTCTGATAAAAAACTACCAAAAACTATTATGAAATGACAATTGGACTCTATTTTTGTATGAGATTCTAAGAAGTAAAAGACTTTTCGAACCAGATTCAATAGTTTACCACGATATATTTGTTATATTTTAACGAGGAAGTGTACATCAGTCACTGAATCAACTCTCCACTACATGAATGAAGCGCAGGCGGTTTTGATGCTGCAATATTTTTTATATACTTCACACGGAATAAAATGCCTTCCGCGAGCCATTTTCTGATAAAAAACTACCAAAAACTATTATGAAATGACAATTGGACTCTATTTTTGTATGAGATTCTAAGAAGTAAAGACTTTTCGAACCAGATTCAATAGTTTACCACGATATATTTGTTATATTTTAACGAGGAAGTGTACATCAGTCACTGAATCAACTCTCCACTACATGAATGAAGCGCAGGCGGTTTTGATGCTGCAATATTTTTTATATTCTTCACACGGAATAAAATGCCTTCCGCGAGCCATTTTCTGATAAAAAACTACCAAAAACTATTATGAAATGACAATTGGACTCTATTTTTGTATGAGATTCTAAGAAGTAAAGACTTTTCGAACCAGATTCAATAGTTTACCACGATATATTTGTTATATTTTAACGAGGAAGTGTACATCAGTCACTGAATCAACTCTCCACTACATGAATGAAGCGCAGGCGGTTTTGATGCTGCAATATTTTTTATATTCTTCACACGGAATAAAATGCCTTCCGCGAGCCATTTTCTGATAAAAAACTACCAAAAACTATTATGAAATGACAATTGGACTCTATTTTTGTATGAGATTCTAAGAAGTAAAGACTTTTCGAACCAGATTCAATAGTTTACCACGATATATTTGTTATATTTTAACGAGGAAGTGTACATCAGTCACTGAATCAACTCTCCACTACATGAATGAAGCGCAGGCGGTTTTGATGCTGCAATATTTTTTATATTCTTCACACGGAATAAAATGCCTTCCGCGAGCCATTTTCTGATAAAAAACTACCAAAAACTATTATGAAATGACAATTGGACTCTATTTTTGTATGAGATTCTAAGAAGTAAAGACTTTTCGAACCAGATTCAATAGTTTACCACGATATATTTGTTATATTTTAACGAGGAAGTGTACATCAGTCACTGAATCAACTCTCCACTACATGAATGAAGCGCAGGCGGTTTTGATGCTGCAATATTTTTTATATTCTTCACACGGAATAAAATGCCTTCCGCGAGCCATTTTCTGATAAAAAACTACCAAAAACTATTATGAAATGACAATTGGACTCTATTTTTGTATGAGATTCTAAGAAGTAAAGACTTTTCGAACCAGATTCAATAGTTTACCACGATATATTTGTTATATTTTAACGAGGAAGTGTACATCAGTCACTGAATCAACTCTCCACTACATGAATGAAGCGCAGGCGGTTTTGATGCTGCAATATTTTTTATATTCTTCACACGGAATAAAATGCCTTCCGCGAGCCATTTTCTGATAAAAAACTACCAAAAACTATTATGAAATGACAATTGGACTCTATTTTTGTATGAGATTCTAAGAAGTAAAGACTTTTCGAACCAGATTCAATAGTTTACCACGATATATTTGTTATATTTTAACGAGGAAGTGTACATCAGTCACTGAATCAACTCTCCACTACATGAATGAAGCGCAGGCGGTTTTGATGCTGCAATATTTTTTATATTCTTCACACGGAATAAAATGCCTTCCGCGAGCCATTTTCTGATAAAAAACTACCAAAAACTATTATGAAATGACAATTGGACTCTATTTTTGTATGAGATTCTAAGAAGTAAAGACTTTTCGAACCAGATTCAATAGTTTACCACGATATATTTGTTATATTTTAACGAGGAAGTGTACATCAGTCACTGAATCAACTCTCCACTACATGAATGAAGCGCAGGCGGTTTTGATGCTGCAATATTTTTTATATTCTTCACACGGAATAAAATGCCTTCCGCGAGCCATTTTCTGATAAAAAACTACCAAAAACTATTATGAAATGACAATTGGACTCTATTTTTGTATGAGATTCTAAGAAGTAAAGACTTTTCGAACCAGATTCAATAGTTTACCACGATATATTTGTTATATTTTAACGAGGAAGTGTACATCAGTCACTGAATCAACTCTCCACTACATGAATGAAGCGCAGGCGGTTTTGATGCTGCAATATTTTGTGTACATCATAGTACGGGAGCCGACAATACAAGAAAATACGTCATAAGATTAATTCTGTAGGTGCACCTTATTAGATAGGGGTTTTTGCGAGCTTTTAGAAAAGCTGAGTCTTGCCGGCGGGCGTTGGGGCGTTTGACCTTGACGCCCGTTCCCACGGCGGCCAAAAAGGCCAATTTTTACCTCATAACATTAAGATAAGATTCCAACATCGTTAGACGCGGAAAAATATTTATAACCTAATGGTATCAAATCTGACGTGATCGGCTGGGGCCGACAGTCCTTAAGACGTCCTCAAAAAATAGACTAAGAGACCCAAAATTTTTTTAAAACATAAAAATCTAAACTTAATTGAATAACATTAAGCAAAAAATGCTGAAACCATTGATATCAAATCTGACGACCATTTCCGGTTCTAACACCTAACAAGACGCAGGTGTGTAAGTTCGATTGCGACGTTGCATCGCATGGCAACACTGGCAGAAATTCAAAAATCGTACGAAAGGGAAAATTTCTGTATTGGAGTAATTAACATTTAAGCTCTGAATTAAAGCAACTTAAAGAAAACGTTTTGACCAGTTTAAAAACAAGAACTATTAATCGTCTTCACATGACAAATCTTCATCCGTCTCACTTGTATAGTGGCTTTCATCATCATCAGTCGCATCTTCTTCACAAATTATCTCTTCCAGTGTAGGCGGTGACATATCTCCTTCGAACCACGTCGGTGTATATTTTTCGTCCTGAATATGCCATCCGTTGCCATCAGGCGATATTGTTGACGGTCTGGTTTGGTCAGCTCGATTCCAGGATGAACATATCACGTTTGCTCTTTTTATTTGTTGGAGTAGAACACTTTTACAAGGAGGAAGATTACTGCCATCAATTCCCTTCACACCGGATAGAGGTTTTTTT
The DNA here is from genome assembly GCA_022539655.2 of Ceriodaphnia dubia. Classification (NCBI taxonomy): domain Eukaryota; kingdom Metazoa; phylum Arthropoda; class Branchiopoda; order Diplostraca; family Daphniidae; genus Ceriodaphnia; species Ceriodaphnia dubia. Next base: position 28,449 of record JAKUCG020000132.1, on the reverse strand, counting down.
TCCTTTTGGCTTGTACGTCTTGAGAAACAGTTCCAATCTTGCCTCATTAATGGAGCAGAGATTCGCCTTTCCATACATTGTACAAACAAAATGCTCTATTGAAGCAATCGTATTTTCTTCTAGTTGAGAATTAGAGCCAAATGTGGCAAATGCTTGTTGAAACCCTTCACTATTTTCTAGAATGGCGAGTGGTTTGATTTTAGCTTTTCTGGAAAACGCCGGAGAGTAATCGCAACCCGTGAATGCGTGAAAAGCTGGAATAGCACTTGAAAGCAGGGGGCCGATTTTCTGATGTATGGCATTGACGTCAACATACCGATGCGTATTTTTTGATTGTATCCCAACTTCCAGCCAAGTACGGACACCTTCTTTTACCTTCGACAAATTACCAATAGCAATGGCAAGAACGTCGGTGTCCGCTGTGCGAATCACTACGTTCGCGGGATTATTGATCGAGCAAAGATGAAGAATCATTTTCGAATCGGCCTCTTCATGCAAGCTTTTTAGATGCTCTTCTTCGTTAACCTGCACCTTATTTCCAACGACTTTGAATGAAAAGCATGATTCGCCGTTCGTTATGTGTAGCAACTTCCCTCCGATGATATTAGCAAGCGAGTCGTCAGCCCAGTTTTTAACGAGAAAATTTACAAGTTCTCTCTTGAAATTGTCATTGCGCAAGGCTTTGATGAAATTAGATGGTCGTAGTTGGTTTGGTCCAGAAATTTTAAAAGGTAGATCCCGATCTGCGTCGCTCCTTCGGTCTCGCTCAATATCTTTAATAGAAGGCGACAGAATTTGATCAAAAACCAAATCTATACGTTGCGCGCTATTGTGCATCGCAAGAAGCTTTAGAAGAATATAGCGCGCAGTTTTCCCGAACGTGGCCGGTGGGTCGACAATTAAGGGAAGAAAAAAAATCCGTCAACAATAACAATATCGACGATGGCTGGTTGTTGGCTGTGAACTCGTTGTTCCAGGGCTTTGAACAGCACAGATTTATCCGTTTTGTTTATAGTTCCGTCCACATGACTGAAGCAAAGAGGGACCGGAGTCAACGGAAAAGATAAAACCAGCTGCATGTCAATTTTGCGCTCTAAAGCAATGGCAAGGATTCTTCCCATGAGGTCTCGCTCCATTTTAGCCTCCACGACTTTTCCACTTTGTACTCTCTTTACTTTTGCACCTTCTGATGCAAAGGTATACAATTTTTGCCTTGGAATCGCCTTTTCAAACGACTGCGGATCACGATGACAACGCGTAATGAAGTCATCACGGAGACGCTCCCCGGTGACAAAAGCATTCAACAAAAAGTTTGTCGTCTCTTTTGAGGCCACTTTCCCGCTACTGATGTTAACAAGTCCTTCATTGCCTTCAATTGAGAAGGGGTTTATGCATTCTTCTATGAAAGTAGTTAATTTGACGAAATCCTTGTTGTCTCTTTTCATGCGACTAGGTAATGTTTCACGCGACACATCCTCCTTTTTACTCATCCCAAGACGATCTTGAAGATGCGAAACTAATTTGCACCGAAGATAATGGGAAATCGCCCATCGTTGTCGAGCAGAATGTGAATTAGTAAAGGTCGAAATTCCTGACAACAGATAGATTGATTAATAAAAATATAGGTCTCTTGTTGTACGTTATGGTTCCCTACCTGAGGAACCATTTGCCGCATCGCCGTTCATAGTGCTCTAATGTGAGATCAATCGGCCCACGGGAAAATGGTTTGTCAGTTCGTCTAATAGACAAAAGCCCTCGTTTGAACTCTTCCGTGATTCCAGGGTGTGTATCTTCCATTCTGAGTAAGTTGTTGTGAAAATGAACAAGCCAGCGAGCGTAGTTCTGGTGGTTAAAGACGAAGAAAAGGCTCATGAACTGGGGAAGTATGAAGATATATAGTAGATGATTTCCGGTGCGGACAGCTCTGGAAAATGTATGGTAGAGACGAATCATTCGTATGTATAGCATCCAGTATTTGGCCGTGGTTCCATGTTTTCCTTGAGCTGTATCTTCACAGTAGGATTGGTAATCCTGACAAAGGCTCGCCAAGACTGTTGAGGATTCTAACGACCACATTTCACTCATGTTCACCATCGTTGTTTCGTATTCTATTTCACTTCTTTTTTCTTCCGTTAAAGTAGAGTAAAATTTTTTGAAATGCAAGGTTTCCAAAGCTGCGGAAAACAGTGGATGAATTCTTTTGCAGCGGTTATAGTGCTTTCCGGTAATGAATCCTCTGAGGGAACCAGATGCAAGAATACCCGTTTCGGTAAGAATAAAAGGTCCACCAGATTCAGCAATAAACTTTCCCACGGCTTTGAAGAAGGATAGTTCGATATGAAACGAACCTAGCTGGATGAAAAGATTATCAAACTCCGGTTTTTCTTGAGCTTGAATGGCAAATGCTTGCTTAGCGATGGCAAGGTCGTATGTAACTGAAATAGAAGTCTGATTGCATTCATCTGCCAGCCGTTTAGCGATCCGCATAGTTTCAGCGACAACTGCACTCGATGTTGGCGAAGCATTGAGCTGAGGCAAATAACATATCTTCTGCTGAGGAAGAGTATCCTTAACGATTCTTGAGTTCCATCCTACCCACATAGGAGTATTTGGAATCCCCATGGCAAGGCAAAAATTCCATAAAAAGTCCAGGCGGCGGATTCTGTCTAAATCTTGGGGGATTTCTTGACGTTTTGGGTCGTTGGTCGCTAGCATTATTCCTATATCCATTCTGGGTTTCTTTGGATATGGTGGAATGATCGTTTCTTGTACCTCAAAAGTTCTTCTACGGTTTACAGTAAGGTGTTCATTTGCATCTTCGACTTCAACAGCTTCCCTTCGAATTAGCGTTGCAGATGGGTGATTTTCGTCATACCAATCTTGATAAACAATTCCTACAGTGTCATGGAGTGTGTCTTTTCCATCAACAGTTTCCACGAATCGGTCGTAATTGTCAAACGCTACACCAGTGCGCAAGTAAGATTTCGAATGGAGATCATCGGGGAGGACTTTTTGATCTTTAGTGGCAGTGAAAGTCAGTTCCGTTTCTAGTTCCTCAGCAGTATGGTAGTTAATGGAATGACCCATTCGATTCATCATCGTTATTAAATTTTTGTTTCCCGTTATGCTTTTTAACGCCAGACCTAGTTCTATGTGAGTGGATGGCATCACTCTTCCATTTGTTGCAGCGAAAATAATATTGTGTGCGATGGTTTCGATTCGTCGATCTTTGTTTTCATTTGTGGTAGATCCATATCGAGGACCGATGATTAGAGCACTTAAAAAATCGCGCAGCACATCCGGAGTAGTGACTTCTCCTTCAAAAATGTTATCCAGTTTCAAGTTAGCAGGCAGAGGTTTTTTCTTTACTTCCTTTATTTCCTTCCGTAGTAGAAAAGCTATATCGCGCACCTGTGATGAATATACAGGTAGGTAAGTCTCCATGTCCTTAAATTAAACCACATTCTTTACACACCACTCACCTTTACAGCAAGAGATTTACTGTTCTCAAATGTTTTCAGTATAGCTTTTTCCGCAGACATCGACGATTTAAAAATAATTTTCCCTACTCCTTTGCCTGGTGGGAGTGAGATAACTTTAAGTTCATCGCCGTATTTCTCTGTTATTTTCTTCAGCAGATGATGGGGTTTGTAGTCTGCAGCTAAGGAGTCATAATCCGTTTCACAAGAGTCTTCGATGAACGAAATGTAATGACGGTACACATCGTTGACAAGATGTACCTCCTCAGATTTGACAATAAGATCGTCGATAAATGAGCAAATCGATGTAAACGCGTTTTTGTGCGCCTCTCGCATAATGTGCCATTGGTGATCTCTAGCAGGCTCAGTTTTCTTTTTATTTTTTTCCTTGGCTCTATTCGCGTATTCCACCCTGCATATTTGATGGTACTTTGCTTCTTTTGCTACAAAATCCATAGCATTTATCTCTCCAAGGAAATCGACGTCTCCCAAAGTTTTCGCGTCATTGCGAATACTCAGTTCAATGTTCTTCGTTTGACACTGGACCAGCTTTTCTTTCACTCCTTTATGTTTGCGATCTTTTTTCTTACAAAAAATGCACTTCTCTTCCAAAATACCCGTACGGGTGTTTGCCTTGAGCGTACTGCTCGATCTAAGCTGAACAGTAGATGAAGCCTCTGGTAGCTGGAGTGTTGAGTTTTGTCCGGGTTGAAAGCCAACAGGCAATGGTTTATCTTGATCTGTGGTAGATTTGGCAGTCGGTACGGCTGTGTATGTTTTATAGCAACGAACATGGTAGCCTTGGTTGGAATTTACAGTCGATGGCAAGACAACATTCCTATACTTCGTATTTGTACCTTGCCGAATAGCAAACACTTCTCGACATTTTTGTAATGTGGATTCTTTGAACAAAATTATTTCTTCGTTTTGATTTCCATCCTTGTTATTGACATGCAAAACGCACCGTATTTCTATGATTAAGTCATACAAACATAAAAATTACATCCAAATTAGCCCTCAGTAAAGAGAAAACATTACCTGTATGAGATTTTGACTTATCCATTCAATAACACTTTCAAGTGAACTAAGTTCATGACACAAGTTCATTATTGGTTTCTCTCAGTTTAATTTACGAACTAGGTTTACAACGTTGCCGGATAAGACGCAACGTCGCAATCGAACTTACACACCTGCGTCTTGTTAGGTGTTAGAACCGGTAATGGTCGTCAGATTTGATATCAATGGTTTCAGCATTTTTTGCTTAATGTTATTCAATTAAGTTTAGATTTTTATGTTTTAAAAAAATTTTGGGTCTCTTAGTCTATTTTTTGAGGACGTCTTAAGGACTGTCGGCCCCAGCCGATCACGTCAGATTTGATACCATTAGGTTATAAATATTTTTCCGCGTCTAACGATGTTGGAATCTTATCTTAATGTTATGAGGTAAAAATTGGCCTTTTTGGCCGCCGTGGGAACGGGCGTCAAGGTCAAACGCCCCAACGCCCACCGGCAAGACTCAGCTTTTCTAAAAGCTCGCAAAAACCCCTATCTAATAAGGTGCACCTACAGAATTAATCTTATGACGTATTTTCTTGTATTGTCGGCTCCCGTACTATCAGTCACTGAATCAACTCTCCACTACATGAATGAAGCGCAGGCGGTTTTGATGCAGCAATATTTTTTATATTCTTCACACGGAATAAAATGCCTTCCGCGAGCCATTTTCTGATAAAAAACTACCAAAAACTATTATGAAATGACAATTGGACTCTATTTTTGTATGAGATTCTAAGAAGTAAAGACTTTTCGAACCAGATTCAATAGTTTACCACGATATATTTGTTATATTTTAACGAGGAAGTGTACATCAGTCACTGAATCAACTCTCCACTACATGAATGAAGCGCAGGCGGTTTTGATGCTGCAATATTTTTTATATTCTTCACACGGAATAAAATGCCTTCCGCGAGCCATTTTCTGCTAAAAAACTACCAAAAACTATTATGAAATGACAATTGGACTCTATTTTTGTATGAGATTCTAAGAAGTAAAGACTTTTCGAACCAGATTCAATAGTTTACCACGATATATTTGTTATATTTTAACGAGGAAGTGTACATCAGTCACTGAATCAACTCTCCACTACATGAATGAAGCGCAGGCGGTTTTGATGCTGCAATATTTTTTATATTCTTCACACGGAATAAAATGCCTTCCGCGAGCCATTTTCTGCTAAAAAACTACCAAAAACTATTATGAAATGACAATTGGACTCTATTTTTGTATGAGATTCTAAGAAGTAAAGACTTTTCGAACCAGATTCAATAGTTTACCACAATATATTTGTTATATTTCAACGAAGAAGTGTACATCAGTCACTGAATCAACTCTCCACTACATGAATGAAGCGCAGGCGGTTTTGATGCTGCAATATTTTTTATATTCTTCACACGGAATAAAATGCCTTCCGCGAGCCATTTTCTGATAAAAAACTACCAAAAACTATTATGAAATGACAATTGGACTCTATTTTTGTATGAGATTCTAAGAAGTAAAGACTTTTCGAACCAGATTCAATAGTTTACCACGATATATTTGTTATATTTTAACGAGGAAGTGTACATCAGTCACTGAATCAACTCTCCACTACATGAATGAAGCGCAGGCGGTTTTGATGCTGCAATATTTTTTATATTCTTCACACGGAATAAAATGCCTTCCGCGAGCCATTTTCTGCTAAAAAACTACCAAAAACTATTATGAAATGACAATTGGACTCTATTTTTGTATGAGATTCTAAGAAGTAAAGACTTTTCGAACCAGATTCAATAGTTTACCACGATATATTTGTTATATTTTAACGAGGAAGTGTACATCAGTCACTGAATCAACTCTCCACTACATGAATGAAGCGCAGGCGGTTTTGATGCTGCAATATTTTTTATATTCTTCACACGGAATAAAATGCCTTCCGCGAGCCATTTTCTGATAAAAAACTACCAAAAACTATTATGAAATGACAATTGGACTCTATTTTTGTATGAGATTCTAAGAAGTAAAGACTTTTCGAACCAGATTCAATAGTTTACCACAATATATTTGTTATATTTCAACGAAGAAGTGTACATCAGTCACTGAATCAACTCTCCACTACATGAATGAAGCGCAGGCGGTTTTGATGCTGCAATATTTTTTATATTCTTCACACGGAATAAAATGCCTTCCGCGAGCCATTTTCTGCTAAAAAACTACCAAAAACTATTATGATATGACAATTGGACTCTATTTTTGTATGAGATTCTAAGAAGTAAAGACTTTTCGAACCAGATTCAATAGTTTACCACGATATATTTGTTATATTTTAACGAGGAAGTGTACATCAGTCACTGAATCAACTCTCCACTACATGAATGAAGCGCAGGCGGTTTTGATGCTGCAATATTTTTTATATTCTTCACACGGAATAAAATGCCTTCCGCGAGCCATTTTCTGCTAAAAAACTACCAAAAACTATTATGAAATGACAATTGGACTCTATTTTTGTATGAGATTCTAAGAAGTAAAGACTTTTCGAACCAGATTCAATAGTTTACCACGATATATTTGTTATATTTTAACGAGGAAGTGTACATCAGTCACTGAATCAACTCTCCACTACATGAATGAAGCGCAGGCGGTTTTGATGCTGCAATATTTTTTATATTCTTCACACGGAATAAAATGCCTTCCGCGAGCCATTTTCTGCTAAAAAACTACCAAAAACTATTATGAAATGACAATTGGACTCTATTTTTGTATGAGATTCTAAGAAGTAAAGACTTTTCGAACCAGATTCAATAGTTTACCACGATATATTTGTTATATTTTAACGAGGAAGTGTACATCAGTCACTGAATCAACTCTCCACTACATGAATGAAGCGCAGGCGGTTTTGATGCTGCAATATTTTTTATATTCTTCACACGGAATAAAATGCCTTCCGCGAGCCATTTTCTGATAAAAAACTACCAAAAACTATTATGAAATGACAATTGGACTCTATTTTTGTATGAGATTCTAAGAAGTAAAGACTTTTCGAACCAGATTCAATAGTTTACCACGATATATTTGTTATATTTTAACGAGGAAGTGTACATCAGTCACTGAATCAACTCTCCACTACATGAATGAAGCGCAGGCGGTTTTGATGCTGCAATATTTTTTATATTCTTCACACGGAATAAAATGCCTTCCGCGAGCCATTTTCTGATAAAAAACTACCAAAAACTATTATGAAATGACAATTGGACTCTATTTTTGTATGAGATTCTAAGAAGTAAAGACTTTTCGAACCAGATTCAATAGTTTACCACAATATATTTGTTATATTTCAACGAAGAAGTGTACATCAGTCACTGAATCAACTCTCCACTACATGAATGAAGCGCAGGCGGTTTTGATGCTGCAATATTTTTTATATTCTTCACACGGAATAAAATGCCTTCCGCGAGCCATTTTCTGCTAAAAAACTACCAAAAACTATTATGAAATGACAATTGGACTCTATTTTTGTATGAGATTCTAAGAAGTAAAGACTTTTCGAACCAGATTCAATAGTTTACCACGATATATTTGTTATATTTTAACGAGGAAGTGTACATCAGTCACTGAATCAACTCTCCACTACATGAATGAAGCGCAGGCGGTTTTGATGCTGCAATATTTTTTATATTCTTCACACGGAATAAAATGCCTTCCGCGAGCCATTTTCTGCTAAAAAACTACCAAAAACTATTATGAAATGACAATTGGACTCTATTTTTGTATGAGATTCTAAGAAGTAAAGACTTTTCGAACCAGATTCAATAGTTTACCACGATATATTTGTTATATTTTAACGAGGAAGTGTACATCAGTCACTGAATCAACTCTCCACTACATGAATGAAGCGCAGGCGGTTTTGATGCTGCAATATTTTTTATATTCTTCACACGGAATAAAATGCCTTCCGCGAGCCATTTTCTGCTAAAAAACTACCAAAAACTATTATGAAATGACAATTGGACTCTATTTTTGTATGAGATTCTAAGAAGTAAAGACTTTTCGAACCAGATTCAATAGTTTACCACGATATATTTGTTATATTTTAACGAGGAAGTGTACATCAGTCACTGAATCAACTCTCCACTACATGAATGAAGCGCAGGCGGTTTTGATGCTGCAATATTTTTTATATTCTTCACACGGAATAAAATGCCTTCCGCGAGCCATTTTCTGATAAAAAACTACCAAAAACTATTATGAAATGACAATTGGACTCTATTTTTGTATGAGATTCTAAGAAGTAAAGACTTTTCGAACCAGATTCAATAGTTTACCACGATATATTTGTTATATTTTAACGAGGAAGTGTACATCAGTCACTGAATCAACTCTCCACTACATGAATGAAGCGCAGGCGGTTTTGATGCTGCAATATTTTTTATATTCTTCACACGGAATAAAATGCCTTCCGCGAGCCATTTTCTGATAAAAAACTACCAAAAACTATTATGAAATGACAATTGGACTCTATTTTTGTATGAGATTCTAAGAAGTAAAGACTTTTCGAACCAGATTCAATAGTTTACCACAATATATTTGTTATATTTCAACGAAGAAGTGTACATCAGTCACTGAATCAACTCTCCACTACATGAATGAAGCGCAGGCGGTTTTGATGCTGCAATATTTTTTATATTCTTCACACGGAATAAAATGCCTTCCGCGAGCCATTTTCTGCTAAAAAACTACCAAAAACTATTATGAAATGACAATTGGACTCTATTTTTGTATGAGATTCTAAGAAGTAAAGACTTTTCGAACCAGATTCAATAGTTTACCACGATATATTTGTTATATTTTAACGAGGAAGTGTACATCAGTCACTGAATCAACTCTCCACTACATGAATGAAGCGCAGGCGGTTTTGATGCTGCAATATTTTTTATATTCTTCACACGGAATAAAATGCCTTCCGCGAGCCATTTTCTGCTAAAAAACTACCAAAAACTATTATGAAATGACAATTGGACTCTATTTTTGTATGAGATTCTAAGAAGTAAAGACTTTTCGAACCAGATTCAATAGTTTACCACGATATATTTGTTATATTTTAACGAGGAAGTGTACATCAGTCACTGAATCAACTCTCCACTACATGAATGAAGCGCAGGCGGTTTTGATGCTGCAATATTTTTTATATTCTTCACACGGAATAAAATGCCTTCCGCGAGCCATTTTCTGCTAAAAAACTACCAAAAACTATTATGAAATGACAATTGGACTCTATTTTTGTATGAGATTCTAAGAAGTAAAGACTTTTCGAACCAGATTCAATAGTTTACCACGATATATTTGTTATATTTTAACGAGGAAGTGTACATCAGTCACTGAATCAACTCTCCACTACATGAATGAAGCGCAGGCGGTTTTGATGCTGCAATATTTTTTATATTCTTCACACGGAATAAAATGCCTTCCGCGAGCCATTTTCTGCTAAAAAACTACCAAAACTATTATGAAATGACAATTGGACTCTATTTTTGTATGAGATTCTAAGAAGTAAAGACTTTTCGAACCAGATTCAATAGTTTACCACGATATATTTGTTATATTTTAACGAGGAAGTGTACATCAGTCACTGAATCAACTCTCCACTACATGAATGAAGCGCAGGCGGTTTTGATGCTGCAATATTTTTTATATTCTTCACACGGAATAAAATGCCTTCCGCGAGCCATTTTCTGATAAAAAACTACCAAAAACTATTATGAAATGACAATTGGACTCTATTTTTGTATGAGATTCTAAGAAGTAAAGACTTTTCGAACCAGATTCAATAGTTTACCACGATATATTTGTTATATTTTAACGAGGAAGTGTACATCAGTCACTGAATCAACTCTCCACTACATGAATGAAGCGCAGGCGGTTTTGATGCTGCAATATTTTTTATATTCTTCACACGGAATAAAATGCCTTCCGCGAGCCATTTTCTGATAAAAAACTACCAAAAACTATTATGAAATGACAATTGGACTCTATTTTTGTATGAGATTCTAAGAAGTAAAGACTTTTCGAACCAGATTCAATAGTTTACCACAATATATTTGTTATATTTCAACGAAGAAGTGTACATCAGTCACTGAATGAACTCTCCACTACATGAATGAAGCGCAGGCGGTTTTGATGCTGCAATATTTTTTATATTCTTCACACGGAATAAAATGCCTTCCGCGAGCCATTTTCTGCTAAAAAACTACCAAAAACTATTATGAAATGACAATTGGACTCTATTTTTGTATGAGATTCTAAGAAGTAAAGACTTTTCGAACCAGATTCAATAGTTTACCACGATATATTTGTTATATTTTAACGAGGAAGTGTACATCAGTCACTGAATCAACTCTCCACTACATGAATGAAGCGCAGGCGGTTTTGATGCTGCAATATTTTTTATATTCTTCACACGGAATAAAATGCCTTCCGCGAGCCATTTTCTGCTAAAAAACTACCAAAAACTATTATGAAATGACAATTGGACTCTATTTTTGTATGAGATTCTAAGAAGTAAAGACTTTTCGAACCAGATTCAATAGTTTACCACGATATATTTGTTATATTTTAACGAGGAAGTGTACATCAGTCACTGAATCAACTCTCCACTACATGAATGAAGCGCAGGCGGTTTTGATGCTGCAATATTTTTTATATTCTTCACACGGAATAAAATGCCTTCCGCGAGCCATTTTCTGCTAAAAAACTACCAAAAACTATTATGAAATGACAATTGGACTCTATTTTTGTATGAGATTCTAAGAAGTAAAGACTTTTCGAACCAGATTCAATAGTTTACCACGATATATTTGTTATATTTTAACGAGGAAGTGTACATCAGTCACTGAATCAACTCTCCACTACATGAATGAAGCGCAGGCGGTTTTGATGCTGCAATATTTTTTATATTCTTCACACGGAATAAAATGCCTTCCGCGAGCCATTTTCTGATAAAAAACTACCAAAAACTATTATGAAATGACAATTGGACTCTATTTTTGTATGAGATTCTAAGAAGTAAAGACTTTTCGAACCAGATTCAATAGTTTACCACAATATATTTGTCCCTGAGGGTAATATTCATTCTTATGAATATACCGAAGGTATTAAGTTCCCGTAGCTTCCGGCGATTAGGGGGCTCTAAATGGTTTAATGCTAAAATTCGTTACGGCCTGGCTCAACAGATGGCTTTTTTAGACTTTTTCCATCACTTGCACATTTTTCACTCGTCTTTTGTTTTAGCCGCGTTTTCTCCCTCATTAGATGGCGTGGACTATCGTTGACTAATTTTTCACTCGTCTTTTGTTTTAGCCGCGTTTTCTCCCTCATTAGATGGCGTGGACTATCGTTGACTAATTTTTCACTCGTCTTTTGTTTTAGCCGCGTTTTCTCCCTCATTAGATGGCGTGGACTATCGCTTGCACATTTTCCATCTGTCTTTTATTTTAGTCTTAGTTTTTCGCCCGTCTTTTGTTTCATTTACAGGTAGCAAGTAAAATTTGATAGACTTTATTTTATTAATATGTCGCTGCCCAGGATCGAACTCGTATCACCTTGTTATCAGGTGAAGGGCGCTCGAAGCACTATCGATATGGCTACCAAGGAATATTAATAATGAATTCAGAATTCTTTAGAATATTTGAATTCTCTTTTTAAGTAAAACAGATGTTGAGCCAGTAAACGAAACAACGGTTATTTTAAAGGGGGATTGATTATAAGTAGTTCCAAAAAACAAACTTTCATTTTTCCCCTAAAAATGAGATCCTCCCTTTGCTACCTAAAGATTGGATATTGTTTATTCCCCGCTCATTTACAGAGTAATTTAATAACCTAAATCTTAATTCAAACCCATAAAATTAACGCTACATAAATGGATTTCAGCTTTATTGGCACTCAAATCCCCACATATATAGCCCGAAGGTTTCACCGAAGGGATCTTGTTATATTTCAACGAAGAAGTGTACATCAGTCACTGAATCAACTCTCCACTACATGAATGAAGCGCAGGCGGTTTTGATGCTGCAATATTTTTTATATTCTTCACACGGAATAAAATGCCTTCCGCGAGCCATTTTCTGCTAAAAAACTACCAAAAACTATTATGAAATGACAATTGGACTCTATTTTTGTATGAGATTCTAAGAAGTAAAGACTTTTCGAACCAGATTCAATAGTTTACCACGATATATTTGTTATATTTTAACGAGGAAGTGTACATCAGTCACTGAATCAACTCTCCACTACATGAATGAAGCGCAGGCGGTTTTGATGCTGCAATATTTTTTATATTCTTCACACGGAATAAAATGCCTTCCGCGAGCCATTTTCTGCTAAAAAACTACCAAAAACTATTATGAAATGACAATTGGACTTTATTTTTGTATGAGATTCTAAGAAGTAAAGACTTTTCGAACCAGATTCAATAGTTTACCACGATATATTTGTTATATTTGAGGAAGTGTACATCAGTCACTGAATCAACTCTCCACTACATGAATGAAGCGCAGGCGGTTTTGATGCTGCAATATTTTTTATATTCTTCACACGGAATAAAATGCCTTCCGCGAGCCATTTTCTGCTAAAAAACTACCAAAAACTATTATGAAATGACAATTGGACTCTATTTTTGTATGAGATTCTAAGAAGTAAAGACTTTTCGAACCAGATTCAATAGTTTACCACGATATATTTGTTATATTTTAACGAGGAAGTGTACATCAGTCACTGAATCAACTCTCCACTACATGAATGAAGCGCAGGCGGTTTTGATGCTGCAATATTTTTTATATTCTTCACACGGAATAAAATGCCTTCCGCGAGCCATTTTCTGCTAAAAAACTACCAAAAACTATTATGAAATGACAATTGGACTCTATTTTTGTATGAGATTCTAAGAAGTAAAGACTTTTCGAACCAGATTCAATAGTTTACCACGATATATTTGTTATATTTTAACGAGGAAGTGTACATCAGTCACTGAATCAACTCTCCACTACATGAATGAAGCGCAGGCGGTTTTGATGCTGCAATATTTTTTATATTCTTCACACGGAATAAAATGCCTTCCGCGAGCCATTTTCTGCTAAAAAACTACCAAAAACTATTATGAAATGACAATTGGACTCTATTTTTGTATGAGATTCTAAGAAGTAAAGACTTTTCGAACCAGATTCAATAGTTTACCACGATATATTTGTTATATTTTAACGAGGAAGTGTACATCAGTCACTGAATCAACTCTCCACTACATGAATGAAGCGCAGGCGGTTTTGATGCTGCAATATTTTTTATATTCTTCACACGGAATAAAATGCCTTCCGCGAGCCATTTTCTGCTAAAAAACTACCAAAAACTATTATGAAATGACAATTGGACTCTATTTTTGTATGAGATTCTAAGAAGTAAAGACTTTTCGAACCAGATTCAATAGTTTACCACGATATATTTGTTATATTTTAACGAGGAAGTGTACATCAGTCACTGAATCAACTCTCCACTACATGAATGAAGCGCAGGCGGTTTTGATGCTGCAATATTTTTTATATTCTTCACACGGAATAAAATGCCTTCCGCGAGCCATTTTCTGCTAAAAAACTACCAAAAACTATTATGAAATGACAATTGGACTCTATTTTTGTATGAGATTCTAAGAAGTAAAGACTTTTCGAACCAGATTCAATAGTTTACCACGATATATTTGTTATATTTTAACGAGGAAGTGTACATCAGTCACTGAATCAACTCTCCACTACATGAATGAAGCGCAGGCGGTTTTGATGCTGCAATATTTTTTATATTCTTCACACGGAATAAAATGCCTTCCGCGAGCCATTTTCTGCTAAAAAACTACCAAAAACTATTATGAAATGACAATTGGACTCTATTTTTGTATGAGATTCTAAGAAGTAAAGACTTTTCGAACCAGATTCAATAGTTTACCACGATATATTTGTTATATTTTAACGAGGAAGTGTACATCAGTCACTGAATCAACTCTCCACTACATGAATGAAGCGCAGGCGGTTTTGATGCTGCAATATTTTTTATATTCTTCACACGGAATAAAATGCCTTCCGCGAGCCATTTTCTGCTAAAAAACTACCAAAAACTATTATGAAATGACAATTGGACTCTATTTTTGTATGAGATTCTAAGAAGTAAAGACTTTTCGAACCAGATTCAATAGTTTACCACGATATATTTGTTATATTTTAACGAGGAAGTGTACATCAGTCACTGAATCAACTCTCCACTACATGAATGAAGCGCAGGCGGTTTTGATGCTGCAATATTTTTTATATTCTTCACACGGAATAAAATGCCTTCCGCGAGCCATTTTCTGATAAAAAACTACCAAAAACTATTATGAAATGACAATTGGACTCTATTTTTGTATGAGATTCTAAGAAGTAAAGACTTTTCGAACCAGATTCAATAGTTTACCACAATATATTTGTTATATTTCAACGAAGAAGTGTACATCAGTCACTGAATCAACTCTCCACTACATGAATGAAGCGCAGGCGGTTTTGATGCTGCAATATTTTTTATATTCTTCACACGGAATAAAATGCCTTCCGCGAGCCATTTTCTGCTAAAAAACTACCAAAAACTATTATGATATGACAATTGGACTCTATTTTTGTATGAGATTCTAAGAAGTAAAGACTTTTCGAACCAGATTCAATAGTTTACCACGATATATTTGTTATATTTTAACGAGGAAGTGTACATCAGTCACTGAATCAACTCTCCACTACATGAATGAAGCGCAGGCGGTTTTGATGCTGCAATATTTTTTATATTCTTCACACGGAATAAAATGCCTTCCGCGAGCCATTTTCTGCTAAAAAACTACCAAAAACTATTATGAAATGACAATTGGACTCTATTTTTGTATGAGATTCTAAGAAGTAAAGACTTTTCGAACCAGATTCAATAGTTTACCACGATATATTTGTTATATTTTAACGAGGAAGTGTACATCAGTCACTGAATCAACTCTCCACTACATGAATGAAGCGCAGGCGGTTTTGATGCTGCAATATTTTTTATATTCTTCACACGGAATAAAATGCCTTCCGCGAGCCATTTTCTGATAAAAAACTACCAAAAACTATTATGAAATGACAATTGGACTCTATTTTTGTATGAGATTCTAAGAAGTAAAGACTTTTCGAACCAGATTCAATAGTTTACCACGATATATTTGTTATATTTCAACGAAGAAATGTACATCAGTCACTGAATCAACTCTCCACTACATGAATGAAGCGCAGGCGGTTTTGATGCTGCAATATTTTTTATATTCTTCACACGGAATAAAATGCGTTCCGCGAGCCATTTTCTGCAAAAAACTACCAAAAACTTTTTCCATCAAATGACATTTGGACTCTATTTTTGTTTTAGCCGCGTTTTCTCCCTCATTAGATGGCGTGGACTATCGTTGACTAATTTTTCACTCGTCTTTTGTTTTAGCCGCGTTTTCTCCCTCATTAGATGGCGTGGACTATCGTTGATAATTTTTCACTCGTTATATTTTAACGAGGCGTGTTCATCAGTCACTGAATCAACTCTCCACTACATGAATGAAGCGCTTTTATTTTAGCTTAGTTTTTGCTGCAATATTTTTTATATTCTTCACACGGAATAAAATGCCTTCAGCGAGCCATTTTCTGATTAAAAAACTACCAAAAACTATTATGACATGACAATTGGACTCTATTTTTGTAAGAGATTCTAAGAAGTAAAGACTTTTCGAACCAGATTCAATAGTTTACCACGATATATTTGTTATATTTTTTTTAACGAAAAAGTGTACATCAGTCACTGAATCAACTCTCCACTACATGAATGAAGCGCATTGGTTTTGATGCTCCAAAAAACAAACTATTTTTTATATTCTTCACAAAGAATAAAATGCCTTTCCCCGCCATTTTCTGATAAAAAACTAACCAAAAACTATTTGAAATGACAATTGGACTCTATTTTTGTATTGAGATTCTAAATAAATATTAGAACCAGATTCAATAGTTTACCACAATATATTTGTTATATTTCAACGAAGAAGTGTACATCAGTCACTGAATCAACTCTCCACTACATGAATGAAGCGCAGGCGGTTTTGATGCTGCAATATTTTTTATATTCTTCACACGGAATAAAATGCCTTCCGCGAGCCATTTTCTGCTAAAAAACTACCAAAAACTATTATGATATGACAATTGGACTCTATTTTTGTATGAGATTCTAAGAAGTAAAGACTTTTCGAACCAGATTCAATAGTTTACCACGATATATTTGTTATATTTTAACGAGGAAGTGTACATCAGTCACTGAATCAACTCTCCACTACATGAATGAAGCGCAGGCGGTTTTGATGCTGCAATATTTTTTATATTCTTCACACGGAATAAAATGCCTTCCGCGAGCCATTTTCTGCTAAAAAACTACCAAAAACTATTATGATATGACAATTGGACTCTATTTTTGTATGAGATTCTAAGAAGTAAAGACTTTTCGAACCAGATTCAATAGTTTACCACGATATATTTGTTATATTTTAACGAGGAAGTGTACATCAGTCACTGAATCAACTCTCCACTACATGAATGAAGCGCAGGCGGTTTTGATGCTGCAATATTTTTTATATTCTTCACACGGAATAAAATGCCTTCCGCGAGCCATTTTCTGCTAAAAAACTACCAAAAACTATTATGAAATGACAATTGGACTCTATTTTTGTATGAGATTCTAAGAAGTAAAGACTTTTCGAACCAGATTCAATAGTTTACCACGATATATTTGTTATATTTTAACGAGGAAGTGTACATCAGTCACTGAATCAACTCTCCACTACATGAATGAAGCGCAGGCGGTTTTGATGCTGCAATATTTTTTATATTCTTCACACGGAATAAAATGCCTTCCGCGAGCCATTTTCTGATAAAAAACTACCAAAAACTATTATGAAATGACAATTGGACTCTATTTTTGTATGAGATTCTAAGAAGTAAAGACTTTTCGAACCAGATTCAATAGTTTACCACAATATATTTGTCCCTGAGGGTAATATTCATTCTTATGAATATACCGAAGGTATTAAGTTCCCGTAGCTTCCGGCGATTAGGGGGCTCTAAATGGTTTAATGCTAAAATTCGTTACGGCCTGGCTCAACAGATGGCTTTTTTAGACTTTTTCCATCACTTGCACATTTTTCACTCGTCTTTTGTTTTAGCCGCGTTTTCTCCCTCATTAGATGGCGTGGACTATCGTTGACTAATTTTTCACTCGTCTTTTGTTTTAGCCGCGTTTTCTCCCTCATTAGATGGCGTGGACTATCGTTGACTAATTTTTCACTCGTCTTTTGTTTTAGCCGCGTTTTCTCCCTCATTAGATGGCGTGGACTATCGCTTGCACATTTTCCATCTGTCTTTTATTTTAGTCTTAGTTTTTCGCCCGTCTTTTGTTTCATTTACAGGTAGCAAGTAAAATTTGATAGACTTTATTTTATTAATATGTCGCTGCCCAGGATCGAACTCGTATCACCTTGTTATCAGGTGAAGGGCGCTCGAAGCACTATCGATATGGCTACCAAGGAATATTAATAATGAATTCAGAATTCTTTAGAATATTTGAATTCTCTTTTTGCTAAAAAGATGTTGAGCCAGTAAACGAAACAACGGTTATTTTAAAGGGGATTGATTATAAGTAGTTCCAAAAAACAATATATTTCATTTTTTAACGAAAAATGAGATCCTCCACTACATGAATACCTAAAGATTGGATATTGTTTATTCCCCGCTCATTTACAGAGTAATTTAATAACCTAAATCTTAATTCAAAAACCCATAAAATTAACGCTACATAAATGGATTTCTATTTATTGGCATTCTAAATCCCCACATATATACCAGATTCAATAGTTTCACCGAATAATCTTGTTATATTTCAACGAAGAAGTGTACATCAGTCACTGAATCAACTCTCCACTACATGAATGAAGCGCAGGCGGTTTTGATGCTGCAATATTTTTTATATTCTTCACACGGAATAAAATGCCTTCCGCGAGCCATTTTCTGCTAAAAAACTACCAAAAACTATTATGATATGACAATTGGACTCTATTTTTGTATGAGATTCTAAGAAGTAAAGACTTTTCGAACCAGATTCAATAGTTTACCACGATATATTTGTTATATTTTAACGAGGAAGTGTACATCAGTCACTGAATCAACTCTCCACTACATGAATGAAGCGCAGGCGGTTTTGATGCTGCAATATTTTTTATATTCTTCACACGGAATAAAATGCCTTCCGCGAGCCATTTTCTGCTAAAAAACTACCAAAAACTATTATGAAATGACAATTGGACTCTATTTTTGTATGAGATTCTAAGAAGTAAAGACTTTTCGAACCAGATTCAATAGTTTACCACGATATATTTGTTATATTTTAACGAGGAAGTGTACATCAGTCACTGAATCAACTCTCCACTACATGAATGAAGCGCAGGCGGTTTTGATGCTGCAATATTTTTTATATTCTTCACACGGAATAAAATGCCTTCCGCGAGCCATTTTCTGCTAAAAAACTACCAAAAACTATTATGAAATGACAATTGGACTCTATTTTTGTATGAGATTCTAAGAAGTAAAGACTTTTCGAACCAGATTCAATAGTTTACCACGATATATTTGTTATATTTTAACGAGGAAGTGTACATCAGTCACTGAATCAACTCTCCACTACATGAATGAAGCGCAGGCGGTTTTGATGCTGCAATATTTTTTATATTCTTCACACGGAATAAAATGCCTTCCGCGAGCCATTTTCTGCTAAAAAACTACCAAAAACTATTATGAAATGACAATTGGACTCTATTTTTGTATGAGATTCTAAGAAGTAAAGACTTTTCGAACCAGATTCAATAGTTTACCACGATATATTTGTTATATTTTAACGAGGAAGTGTACATCAGTCACTGAATCAACTCTCCACTACATGAATGAAGCGCAGGCGGTTTTGATGCTGCAATATTTTTTATATTCTTCACACGGAATAAAATGCCTTCCGCGAGCCATTTTATGCTAAAAAACTACCAAAAACTATTATGAAATGACAATTGGACTCTATTTTTGTATGAGATTCTAAGAAGTAAAGACTTTTCGAACCAGATTCAATAGTTTACCACGATATATTTGTTATATTTTAACGAGGAAGTGTACATCAGTCACTGAATCAACTCTCCACTACATGAATGAAGCGCAGGCGGTTTTGATGCTGCAATATTTTTTATATTCTTCACACGGAATAAAATGCCTTCCGCGAGCCATTTTCTGCTAAAAAACTACCAAAAACTATTATGAAATGACAATTGGACTCTATTTTTGTATGAGATTCTAAGAAGTAAAGACTTTTCGAACCAGATTCAATAGTTTACCACGATATATTTGTTATATTTTAACGAGGAAGTGTACATCAGTCACTGAATCAACTCTCCACTACATGAATGAAGCGCAGGCGGTTTTGATGCTGCAATATTTTTTATATTCTTCACACGGAATAAAATGCCTTCCGCGAGCCATTTTCTGCTAAAAAACTACCAAAAACTATTATGATATGACAATTGGACTCTATTTTTGTATGAGATTCTAAGAAGTAAAGACTTTTCGAACCAGATTCAATAGTTTACCACGATATATTTGTTATATTTTAACGAGGAAGTGTACATCAGTCACTGAATCAACTCTCCACTACATGAATGAAGCGCAGGCGGTTTTGATGCTGCAATATTTTTTATATTCTTCACACGGAATAAAATGCCTTCCGCGAGCCATTTTCTGCTAAAAAACTACCAAAAACTATTATGAAATGACAATTGGACTCTATTTTTGTATGAGATTCTAAGAAGTAAAGACTTTTCGAACCAGATTCAATAGTTTACCACGATATATTTGTTATATTTTAACGAGGAAGTGTACATCAGTCACTGAATCAACTCTCCACTACATGAATGAAGCGCAGGCGGTTTTGATGCTGCAATATTTTTATATTCTTCACACGGAATAAAATGCCTTCCGCGAGCCATTTTCTGATAAAAAACTACCAAAAACTATTATGAAATGACAATTGGACTCTATTTTTGTATGAGATTCTAAGAAGTAAAGACTTTTCGAACCAGATTCAATAGTTTACCACGATATATTTGTTATATTTTAACGAGGAAGTGTACATCAGTCACTGAATCAACTCTCCACTACATGAATGAAGCGCAGGCGGTTTTGATGCTGCAATATTTTTTTATATTAAAATGCCTTCCGCGAGCCATTTTCTGATAAAAAACTACCAAAAACTATTATGAAATGACAATTGGACTCTATTTTTGTATGAGATTCTAAGAAGTAAAGACTTTTCGAACCAGATTCAATAGTTTACCACGATATATTTGTTATATTTTAACGAGGAAGTGTACATCAGTCACTGAATCAACTCTCCACTACATGAATGAAGCGCAGGCGGTTTTGATGCTGCAATATTTTTTATATTCTTCACACGGAATAAAATGCCTTCCGCGAGCCATTTTCTGATAAAAAACTACCAAAAACTATTATGAAATGACAATTGGACTCTATTTTTGTATGAGATTCTAAGAAGTAAAGACTTTTCGAACCAGATTCAATAGTTTACCACGATATATTTGTTATATTTTAACGAGGAAGTGTACATCAGTCACTGAATCAACTCTCCACTACATGAATGAAGCGCAGGCGGTTTTGATGCTGCAATATTTTTTATATTCTTCACACGGAATAAAATGCCTTCCGCGAGCCATTTTCTGATAAAAAACTACCAAAAACTATTATGAAATGACAATTGGACTCTATTTTTGTATGAGATTCTAAGAAGTAAAGACTTTTCGAACCAGATTCAATAGTTTACCACGATATATTTGTTATATTTTAACGAGGAAGTGTACATCAGTCACTGAATCAACTCTCCACTACATGAATGAAGCGCAGGCGGTTTTGATGCTGCAATATTTTTTATATTCTTCACACGGAATAAAATGCCTTCCGCGAGCCATTTTCTGATAAAAAACTACCAAAAACTATTATGAAATGACAATTGGACTCTATTTTTGTATGAGATTCTAAGAAGTAAAGACTTTTCGAACCAGATTCAATAGTTTACCACGATATATTTGTTATATTTTAACGAGGAAGTGTACATCAGTCACTGAATCAACTCTCCACTACATGAATGAAGCGCAGGCGGTTTTGATGCTGCAATATTTTTTATATTCTTCACACGGAATAAAATGCCTTCCGCGAGCCATTTTCTGATAAAAAACTACCAAAAACTATTATGAAATGACAATTGGACTCTATTTTTGTATGAGATTCTAAGAAGTAAAGACTTTTCGAACCAGATTCAATAGTTTACCACGATATATTTGTTATATTTTAACGAGGAAGTGTACATCAGTCACTGAATCAACTCTCCACTACATGAATGAAGCGCAGGCGGTTTTGATGCTGCAATATTTTTTATATTCTTCACACGGAATAAAATGCCTTCCGCGAGCCATTTTCTGATAAAAAACTACCAAAAACTATTATGAAATGACAATTGGACTCTATTTTTGTATGAGATTCTAAGAAGTAAAGACTTTTCGAACCAGATTCAATAGTTTACCACGATATATTTGTTATATTTTAACGAGGAAGTGTACATCAGTCACTGAATCAACTCTCCACTACATGAATGAAGCGCAGGCGGTTTTGATGCTGCAATATTTTTTATATTCTTCACACGGAATAAAATGCCTTCCGCGAGCCATTTTCTGCTAAAAAACTACCAAAAACTATTATGAAATGACAATTGGACTCTATTTTTGTATGAGATTCTAAGAAGTAAAGACTTTTAACCAGATTCAATAGTTTACCACGATATATTTGTTATATTTTAACGAGGAAGTGTACATCAGTCACTGAATCAACTCTCCACTACATGAATGAAGCGCAGGCGGTTTTGATGCTGCAATATTTTTTATATTCTTCACACGGAATAAAATGCCTTCCGCGAGCCATTTTCTGATAAAAAACTACCAAAAACTATTATGAAATGACAATTGGACTCTATTTTTGTATGAGATTCTAAGAAGTAAAGACTTTTCGAACCAGATTCAATAGTTTACCACGATATATTTGTTATATTTTAACGAGGAAGTGTACATCAGTCACTGAATCAACTCTCCACTACATGAATGAAGCGCAGGCGGTTTTGATGCTGCAATATTTTTTATATTCTTCACACGGAATAAAATGCCTTCCGCGAGCCATTTTCTGATAAAAAACTACCAAAAACTATTATGAAATGACAATTGGACTCTATTTTTGTATGAGATTCTAAGAAGTAAAGACTTTTCGAACCAGATTCAATAGTTTACCACGATATATTTGTTATATTTTAACGAGGAAGTGTACATCAGTCACTGAATCAACTCTCCACTACATGAATGAAGCGCAGGCGGTTTTGATGCTGCAATATTTTTTATATTCTTCACACGGAATAAAATGCCTTCCGCGAGCCATTTTCTGCTAAAAAACTACCAAAAACTATTATGAAATGACAATTGGACTCTATTTTTGTATGAGATTCTAAGAAGTAAAGACTTTTCGAACCAGATTCAATAGTTTACCACGATATATTTGTTATATTTTAACGAGGAAGTGTACATCAGTCACTGAATCAACTCTCCACTACATGAATGAAGCGCAGGCGGTTTTGATGCTGCAATATTTTTTATATTCTTCACACGGAATAAAATGCCTTCCGCGAGCCATTTTCTGCTAAAAAACTACCAAAAACTATTATGAAATGACAATTGGACTCTATTTTTGTATGAGATTCTAAGAAGTAAAGACTTTTCGAACCAGATTCAATAGTTTACCACGATATATTTGTTATATTTTAACGAGGAAGTGTACATCAGTCACTGAATCAACTCTCCACTACATGAATGAAGCGCAGGCGGTTTTGATGCTGCAATATTTTTTATATTCTTCACACGGAATAAAATGCCTTCCGCGAGCCATTTTCTGATAAAAAACTACCAAAAACTATTATGAAATGACAATTGGACTCTATTTTTGTATGAGATTCTAAGAAGTAAAGACTTTTCGAACCAGATTCAATAGTTTACCACGATATATTTGTTATATTTTAACGAGGAAGTGTACATCAGTCACTGAATCAACTCTCCACTACATGAATGAAGCGCAGGCGGTTTTGATGCTGCAATATTTTTTATATTCTTCACACGGAATAAAATGCCTTCCGCGAGCCATTTTCTGATAAAAAACTACCAAAAACTATTATGAAATGACAATTGGACTCTATTTTTGTATGAGATTCTAAGAAGTAAAGACTTTTCGAACCAGATTCAATAGTTTACCACGATATATTTGTTATATTTTAACGAGGAAGTGTACATCAGTCACTGAATCAACTCTCCACTACATGAATGAAGCGCAGGCGGTTTTGATGCTGCAATATTTTTTATATTCTTCACACGGAATAAAATGCCTTCCGCGAGCCATTTTCTGATAAAAAACTACCAAAAACTATTATGAAATGACAATTGGACTCTATTTTTGTATGAGATTCTAAGAAGTAAAGACTTTTCGAACCAGATTCAATAGTTTACCACGATATATTTGTTATATTTTAACGAGGAAGTGTACATCAGTCACTGAATCAACTCTCCACTACATGAATGAAGCGCAGGCGGTTTTGATGCTGCAATATTTTTATATTCTTCACACGGAATAAAATGCCTTCCGCGAGCCATTTTCTGATAAAAAACTACCAAAAACTATTATGAAATGACAATTGGACTCTATTTTTGTATGAGATTCTAAGAAGTAAAGACTTTTCGAACCAGATTCAATAGTTTACCACGATATATTTGTTATATTTTAACGAGGAAGTGTACATCAGTCACTGAATCAACTCTCCACTACATGAATGAAGCGCAGGCGGTTTTGATGCTGCAATATTTTTTATATTCTTCACACGGAATAAAATGCCTTCCGCGAGCCATTTTCTGATAAAAAACTACCAAAAACTATTATGAAATGACAATTGGACTCTATTTTTGTATGAGATTCTAAGAAGTAAAGACTTTTCGAACCAGATTCAATAGTTTACCACGATATATTTGTTATATTTTAACGAGGAAGTGTACATCAGTCACTGAATCAACTCTCCACTACATGAATGAAGCGCAGGCGGTTTTGATGCTGCAATATTTTTTATATTCTTCACACGGAATAAAATGCCTTCCGCGAGCCATTTTCTGATAAAAAACTACCAAAAACTATTATGAAATGACAATTGGACTCTATTTTTGTATGAGATTCTAAGAAGTAAAGACTTTTCGAACCAGATTCAATAGTTTACCACGATATATTTGTTATATTTTAACGAGGAAGTGTACATCAGTCACTGAATCAACTCTCCACTACATGAATGAAGCGCAGGCGGTTTTGATGCTGCAATATTTTTTATATTCTTCACACGGAATAAAATGCCTTCCGCGAGCCATTTTCTGCTAAAAAACTACCAAAAACTATTATGAAATGACAATTGGACTCTATTTTTGTATGAGATTCTAAGAAGTAAAGACTTTTCGAACCAGATTCAATAGTTTACCACGATATATTTGTTATATTTTAACGAGGAAGTGTACATCAGTCACTGAATCAACTCTCCACTACATGAATGAAGCGCAGGCGGTTTTGATGCTGCAATATTTTTTATATTCTTCACACGGAATAAAATGCCTTCCGCGAGCCATTTTCTGATAAAAAACTACCAAAAACTATTATGAAATGACAATTGGACTCTATTTTTGTATGAGATTCTAAGAAGTAAAGACTTTTCGAACCAGATTCAATAGTTTACCACGATATATTTGTTATATTTTAACGAGGAAGTGTACATCAGTCACTGAATCAACTCTCCACTACATGAATGAAGCGCAGGCGGTTTTGATGCTGCAATATTTTTTATATTCTTCACACGGAATAAAATGCCTTCCGCGAGCCATTTTCTGATAAAAAACTACCAAAAACTATTATGAAATGACAATTGGACTCTATTTTTGTATGAGATTCTAAGAAGTAAAGACTTTTCGAACCAGATTCAATAGTTTACCACGATATATTTGTTATATTTTAACGAGGAAGTGTACATCAGTCACTGAATCAACTCTCCACTACATGAATGAAGCGCAGGCGGTTTTGATGCTGCAATATTTTTTATATTCTTCACACGGAATAAAATGCCTTCCGCGAGCCATTTTCTGATAAAAAACTACCAAAAACTATTATGAAATGACAATTGGACTCTATTTTTGTATGAGATTCTAAGAAGTAAAGACTTTTCGAACCAGATTCAATAGTTTACCACGATATATTTGTTATATTTTAACGAGGAAGTGTACATCAGTCACTGAATCAACTCTCCACTACATGAATGAAGCGCAGGCGGTTTTGATGCTGCAATATTTTTTATATTCTTCACACGGAATAAAATGCCTTCCGCGAGCCATTTTCTGATAAAAAACTACCAAAAACTATTATGAAATGACAATTGGACTCTATTTTTGTATGAGATTCTAAGAAGTAAAGACTTTTCGAACCAGATTCAATAGTTTACCACGATATATTTGTTATATTTTAACGAGGAAGTGTACATCAGTCACTGAATCAACTCTCCACTACATGAATGAAGCGCAGGCGGTTTTGATGCTGCAATATTTTTTATATTCTTCACACGGAATAAAATGCCTTCCGCGAGCCATTTTCTGATAAAAAACTACCAAGTACATCAGTCACTGAATCAACTCTCCACTACATGAATGAAGCGCAGGCGGTTTTGATGCTGCAATATTTTTTATATTCTTCACACGGAATAAAATGCCTTCCGCGAGCCATTTTCTGCTAAAAAACTACCAAAAACTATTATGAAATGACAATTGGACTCTATTTTTGTATGAGATTCTAAGAAGTAAAGACTTTTCGAACCAGATTCAATAGTTTACCACGATATATTTGTTATATTTTAACGAGGAAGTGTACATCAGTCACTGAATCAACTCTCCACTACATGAATGAAGCGCAGGCGGTTTTGATGCTGCAATATTTTTTATATTCTTCACACGGAATAAAATGCCTTCCGCGAGCCATTTTCTGCTAAAAAACTACCAAAAACTATTATGAAATGACAATTGGACTCTATTTTTGTGTGAGATTCTAAGAAGTAAAGACTTTTCGAACCAGATTCAATAGTTTACCACGATATATTTGTTATATTTTAACGAGGAAGTGTACATCAGTCACTGAATCAACTCTCCACTACATGAATGAAGCGCAGGCGGTTTTGATGCTGCAATATTTTTTATATTCTTCACACGGAATAAAATGCCTTCCGCGAGCCATTTTCTGCTAAAAAACTACAAAAAACTATTATGAAATGACAATTGGACTCTATTTTTGTATGAGATTCTAAGAAGTAAAGACTTTTCAAACCAGATTCAATAGTTTACCACGATATATTTGTTATATTTTAACGAGGAAGTGTACATCAGTCACTGAATCAACTCTCCACTACATGAATGAAGCGCAGGCGGTTTTGATGCTGCAATATTTTTTATATTCTTCACACGGAATAAAATGCCTTCCGCGAGCCATTTTCTGCTAAAAAACTACCAAAAACTATTATGAAATGACAATTGGACTCTATTTTTGTATGAGATTCTAAGAAGTAAAGACTTTTCGAACCAGATTCAATAGTTTACCACGATATATTTGTTATATTTTAACGAGGAAGTGTACATCAGTCACTGAATCAACTCTCCACTACATGAATGAAGCGCAGGCGGTTTTGATGCTGCAATATTTTTTATATTCTTCACACGGAATAAAATGCCTTCCGCGAGCCATTTTCTGCTAAAAAACTACCAAAAACTATTATGAAATGACAATTGGACTCTATTTTTGTATGAGATTCTAAGTAAAAGACTTTTCGAACCAGATTCAATAGTTTACCACGATATATTTGTTATATTTTAACGAGGAAGTGTACATCAGTCACTGAATCAACTCTCCACTACATGAATGAAGCGCAGGCGGTTTTGATGCTGCAATATTTTTTATATTCTTCACACGGAATAAAATGCCTTCCGCGAGCCATTTCTGCTAAAAAACTACCAAAAACTATTATGAAATGACAATTGGACTCTATTTTTGTATGAGATTCTAATAAGTAAAGACTTTTCGAACCAGATTCAATAGTTTACCACGATATATTTGTTATATTTTAACGAGGAAGTGTACATCAGTCACTGAATCAACTCTCCACTACATGAATGAAGCGCAGGCGGTTTTGATGCTGCAATATTTTTTATATTCTTCACACGGAATAAAATGCCTTCCGCGAGCCATTTTCTGCTAAAAAACTACCAAAAACTATTATGAAATGACAATTAGACTCTATTTTTGTATGAGATTCTAAGAAGTAAAGACTTTTCTAACCAGATTCAATAGTTTACCACGATATATTTAATATATTTTAACGAGGAAGTGTACATCAGTCACTGAATCAACTCTCCACTACATGAATGAAGCGCAGGCGGTTTTGATGCTGCAATATTTTTTATATTCTTCACACGGAATAAAATGCCTTCCGCGAGCCATTTTCTTATAAAAAACTACCAAAAACTATTATGAAATGACAATTGGACTCTATTTTTGTATGAGATTCTAAGAAGTAAAGACTTTTCGAACCAGATTCAATAGTTTACCACGATATATTTAATATATTT